>OMKK01085494.1:0-16951 GCA_900302305.1 Polymixia japonica
CTGAAATGGATGCGAGGAATATTGGCGTTTAAACACGATTCAGACTAATATTTATAATGTGGCTTTAGACAAAATAAATGTAATTCACTCTAAAAATCCTACTTCTTTAAGATAACATAGCTGGGTGACTTGTACAAGAAGTTGTACTCCACGGATCACAAAGTAAGTCCTCTGTGATGACACGATTATGTAAGTGGCTCAGGGATTTACTTGGCCCAATTACATTACTCTTATAAGATCTTATTGGTTTGGTTGTCCAACTAATTAGAGACAGTACACCACAATGCTTACAGTTCTGAAGTCAATACATTAAGCTCTTAGGGCGCGCAGTATTCTTCAATGTGCCGTGTCTCATCTCAGAGACAGAGAATACGCTTGTTGAGGGCGGGAGGCAGAAACCAGAGGACAGCACCACCCAACAGCTGCAGTAAGTCAGCCAGGAAGCCAGTGAGTCAGCTAGTCATTCAATCAGCCAGTCAATGATGGGTTTTGTCGTCATTAACACTATTTGTATTCGCAAATCTAATTTTTTTTTTTTACAATCTTTTTACATCAATCTTAGCCTGTTATTTTTCACTCCGGCATCTTCTACACTTCTGGTTTTAAATGGGTGACTGTTAGAAAAAGCTGGTGTAGGGACAATAAACAATAAACATGGTTCCAGTCAGAAGTTCAGGCTTCCATAAACTGTAAAAATGACTGTGGGTCCTCGTGAAAGCTGTCTAAATAATTCTTTTCTTTGTCTTGACCGATTCAAGATTTCTTCATCAATAGTAAACAAATCCATATAAAAACAAACAAAACAAAAAAGTACCTGGTAGATGAAATGGTAGGTAACTTATTTTGTTTGTACAAAAAAAGTCTAATTTAATGTACTAGGAAGCGGTTTCACTCCATTCAGCTATTCACTATAACGAGCCTATTTGGGTCAGGGTCGCCGTGACAGCGGGGTAAAGCAGAGCGACCCAGACGTTTCCACATCACAGAGGCAACATCATCTACAAAACAGCAGAGAGATGCCGTCAGTTCGTGTCAATGAACTGGATGCTTTCCACACAACAGCTTGAAGATGGACAGGATGTGGATGTCAGGCGCACCTTTGTCGAAATTCAAAGCCTAACTTGAATGAGCTGGACTTCATGGCAAGAATGCAAACACAACTCTCAACACTGGCTCCGGGATCCAGTACTCCTCGAGGAAAAGGGTCATAGGCCTTTTCGAAATCCAAAAAACACACACTAGATTATCCAACTCCGTCGATGTGTATATTGTTATATCCCAATATTTTACCATTTAGAAAATACTATTTCTGACTATACCTTTTCACTGCACATATTTGTACATATTTGCTTCATGCTGAGGAAGACCTTTGGGTATGTAATTGCTGTGTTTATGAAGGTACATATATTGCAAGGGGAGGTTGTCAATTGGCATCACCACTTCACCCACACCAAATATGTCTGTTCACTGAATATAAAGGGCTTCATTCCAAAAGTATGTACATACAGCCTATTTGGGAAAACAAATTTCTCTGTCAGGAAAAATGCAAAAGAACTCATCTTTATTTTTATTTTTTAAATAAAGGGATATCTTGTTTTAAAATGAAACTAACATACTTGAAGTCAACCATACTAAATCCTCCTTATCAAATCCTTTGTTTGAAATGTTAATTGCATAACTCCCATTATTCACATCATAGCATAATCGTCATACAAATCTGCTTATTTAGAATCACTTGCATCTATTCGACGTGTAGGCGAACCGCAATGTTTTTTATTGGGTAGAGCTGGTGACACGTTCTTAGTCTATACGCTAATGTTATTCAGCACCAGTTTTAACCCTCACAGTTGCACGTTGAGTTTAGGTTCGTCACCAAACACGACCACCGCCTCTAGGTTCTTACACCGAACAGCACCGGCTTTACAGTGGCATCAGCGTCATACATCTATTGGCCTACATACCCGTTAGATGAGATGAAACGTGATGTGAAGCGATGAGGATGCAATGAGGACTAGAACCTCCGGTATGTGCATGTGTAAGACAGCAGGCAGAATGATTAAGTGTGTGCGGTGCAGAGAGCCTCCTCACAACCTCAACACTAAAAACACGATGTCAGTCCCCTGGCATGAATATATGGGCGAGGGACCGCTCCATTTTTACTTGCCCACTGATTTCTATGGAAACCAACAGCCAAATATCAAATGCTAGTCTTTTTCAGCCACAAACCAAAACGGTTGAGGCCTCTGGAGCAGCTTATTGACAACCTTCGTTTTCGAAGAACAGAAATTTCCACTAAACAGTACGCCACCTTACCAAATATAAATATATCAAGCTGGGAGAGAATCAGAGTATTCTGCAAAAAGGAAATCAAATCAAGGAAAATGCTCTTTCAGCCGTGTCCCGGAAACCAGTCGGAAGACCGAATTAAGCTGATGTTTCTCCTCTTTGAACCTGAATGTCGTAGGCCAGCAACAAGCGCACGCCACAGTTCAAATAATGCTTTTATCAGATGTAGACAGAGAGGGAAAGATGCAAAGAAAGAAAAAGTTGTGTCAAAAGAGTCTGCATCTGTAATGTGACTTTGTAATGTGATGTGAATTTCCTGCAAGACCGTGCAGGTAAAATCTTCCAAAAACAAACTAATCTGAGTTCTGGAAAATGAATGTAAATGACCGAAAAGCCGGCTAATGAATTCAGTCCACTTTCCCGTGGTTTCCCATGAATTTCCCATGGCCACAGTTGGGATGCTCCCCTTCAACCCCAGTCGTTCATATAAGGCAAGGCATGTTTACAGCTTACAAAGCATTGCCACAACAAACAGCACAATCTTATATTTACAGTGCAAGTTAGTACTAAAAGGTGGAGGGAGTGGTAGATGTGGGACACCTAACAGCTTCATTTGCACACAGTGGATATTATTAATGAGATACAGTAAGTAGGTATGGATATTTTCTCCATTCATACAGAATCCTAAATACAATGCAAACACCCACACACACACACACACACGCAAGCCGATTACAAAAGACATACCTGATGTCTTTCATTCACATCCATATTCAATATGGACCATCCCGTAGTGTGCTGCAAGCATCAGTATAAGACAGCATGCTCATAGCTCAGGCTCCCACATAAATCCTGCCTGGAGTGTCATGTCCTGTAAATCAGGTGACTGCAATCTCCTGTCTATGCAGACTCTCCGGCACTGAGCCTCTCTCATAACTTCAGAGGTCCCTGGTCTGAGTAACCGACTGCCTACTACCACCAGCATGCTGATTACAGTATCAAGAGCACTGGGACGGAACATACACTGGCTGCACTTCAAAGTGTAACGCTCCGAGGGATTCTCTCCGAGCGATATATCCTCTGGCATGTGGTAAAGGAAGACCTATAATACACAAAGGCAGAAATCAATTTTTCAGGTTCTTTAAACAATAACTCGCATTTGGTAACAGATTCCAAAATGCTACTGATGTGTATTTCACAACCAAGCATTTCTGAGCATTTGAAATGCAGATTCTGTTTAGTCTCTGGTTAGTTTCGATTAAGCGTGGCTTTGGGTTATTAGACACACCTACGGTAAGCCCTGTGGCACTTTTCAAAGTGAAACACCTGGAAACATCGTAATCTCTTGTTAAAGTGGTCATCAAAGCAATAAAATCCTTGCGGTTGGTGAACGGAACTACGGTATTGTTAGATGAAGGTTCAGGGAGAGGCCATGTTGTTGGCCCATTGTTTCCAGATCAGTGACTCTGCCCACAGTTGCCATGACTGCTGTCGTGCCCACCTTTTCCTGGACATATAAGGCTGGACAGCAGCGGCAGCGCACATCCACTCCACATGCCCCCCGGTCCATGACTGCCACCGCTTTCAGGGTCATCTCCGCGAACAATACACTTGGCTGTGTTTTAAGGATTTCAGCTAAAGTCAGCTTTTAAATGTCAAGCACACAAGGTCAGAGAGAGCTTCCACAACGTTAAGGGCTGCTTTATCTCTGCACGTTACAGTGCACTCCTGCTTTCATTTAGAAGGCCTCCCAGCTATCCTGTCACGAGTACAAATGTTCAGCAGAAAAATGGATTGAGAGAGTTCACCTTGATTCACTTTGATAGAGCATGTCTGAAAAAATGGAAACGCCTCATTGCAAAAACTGTTACTTCGGTTTTCCTGCTTCACTGAAGGTGCCGCGGAGAAATGCAATGAAACATTTAATTGCGGAGCTTTACGCCGCGGGAATCGGAGAGACCGTCTGCGACATTTTTCTTTTTTTGTAAAGGCTAGTTGTTTATCAAGCCACAAATCAATGTTTGCAAATGTTGCACTGGTGCAAGATCTTGCTACCCGTCATCAATGCTGTGGCACCGTCGCAAAGCCGGCTTGGCCTGAGAGACACAACTTTTCTACACAGTGGAGACGTACATCTTAACAAGACACCAAGACAGGGCTGCAGAGCAAGCACTTAGGAAAGACTCTTCCATACATTTAATTAGCTTAACAGCTTTCCAGTGCATGTTGCCCTCACATAATGATTAATGGCCAACATCCAGTGTGAACAATAAAAGTTGAAGGCAAACTTAGTAGGGCCAAAGCAAAGGAAAACCTGCATTATTCAGTGAACTTGGGAGTGCATGCACAGTATCATGGTGTGACTCCTTGCAGCTTTGTTTTTCTCTCAGCGAGGTCTAAAAGCATTAGAGAATCAAATGTTTAAATTGGCTGGAAAAGGCATATACAACAGTTTTCCCCTCGTGCAAATATTATGCACTTCAGAAAGCAGTTCAAGGAGATGCCATTTGCGGTAGGTCTGCAGACAAGTCGGGAGCCTTCTCTAAAGACTATTTCACAATGTGTGGCAGATTTATACCGGATGACAACGGAGGTTTTTTCCCCCCCAGTATTTCTTACAACAATCCCCCTGGTAGTAGAAAAGTCCAACTCTGTCAGCTTGGGAAAGAGGCCTTGTTAAGAGGCATCTTGGAAATAAAGACACATTTAAAATTTCTTGAAAGATGATTTAAAAAAAAAAAAAAAAATATTCACAACACCGCCAAGGATCCAATAGCCCCCCAATCAAGGGTGAGAGAATAAGGTTACGGTAGCAATGTCTTTCTAACATGTATTTTAGGTGGAATCTAATGAGGTCATCTGTAAAGATACAGTACTGTCTGATAGCAATATTATAAACAATATTGTCCCCTCATCTGTGTAGAAAAGACTAAAAAGACCTATGGCAGAAACATAAAGTTGTACTACATACAGTAAAAGATTGCCTTTTTTTTTAAATTCATATGATTTTGTTTAGCCTCGTGTACATTTCAAAACTAAATTGGATACAGTTGCATATAAATATTTTTAAAGTATTTTGCCAGCACATTCAATTCTCTAAAGTTAATTATCTTCCTTTCTCATTGCACCCTGTAACCACGTCCAAGTGTTTTTGATTACGTGAAACAAACATCTTTTGCTTAAATTCACCTCATAAACATCTGGTCTGCTCGCAGTACACACACACACACACACACACACACACACACCCAGCATGGATACCCTTGCATATTGTGCAACGCAGGGTCAGCTGAGGAGAACTATGCTGCTTATGTTCTCCTCTCTGACTCCGCTCTCTGCAGGCTTCCAGGGCAGTGCCACTGGGGCACAGGAGAGAGAGAGAGCGAGCGCGGCGATAGCCCTCAGGCCAGGGCCCCGTATCCGAACCTGCATCCAGGATCCCGATCCGGAGCCACGGGATTAGGAGTGGGGTATGTAAGGGATGCTGCCACAACGAGTTAAGGACTCACAGGCTCACTATTTAATGCTCCACATCTGCCGGTTGCCATGGCAACCCTGGTTTTGGGCAATTCCCAGGTCAGGTGGCTTCTGTCAGCTCAAGTCTTGGAAAAAAACAGCAGCGAACCAATGCCACGCATGACAAAAGGCTCTGAATTTCATTACTGGCGCTTGAAAGGAGTCAATGGTCATTGACGTTTCTTCAGCCTAACTGCTACACACACCCTTGATATTTAAAGAGAAAGCCTGTCACTACAGGCTCAAATATCAACTAAGCTGTGTGCCTCTTGTTTTTATTGAACAATTGATTTTTGTTCTTTAATTTCTCACGAGACTAGAGTAAAAAAAAAAGAGACCAATGCCTAACTTTATTGCTGAGGTATAAAATGGGCAAGAATTTCAGTAAATATTATTACAGCTGAAAAGACACACGCACAGACGCACGCACGCACACGCACGCACAAACACAAACAAAACCCAGGATAAAAAACAGGAAGGCAATATGCAAGTCCAACACAATTGTTACTGCTGAATCACAGCTTTAGAACTCAGCAAAATCTGCTAGAAGAATGACCCCCAACACAGACACACACACAGCCGAGCTAGCAGCTAAGTACAGCCACTATCTCAGCTCCAATGTGCTCCACTTGCAAATGATAACAAAAATAATACACATTTTTATTAATAGTTAAAAAATTATTTTGTGACGTGTCATTTTTTATTTTATATTTTGCGATGCATAAAATGGATACCAGTAACTCTTAGCCGCTTTAGCCAAAATACAAAATAAAAAGGTCAACATTTTTTGGAGCCACTGTTTATGCTTTATCTGTGCAGACTGCAGAGTAATTGCTGATTGCAGAGAGCAGAATTTACTATTTAGTGGGAACTGTAAGAAAACAATCTGACACTTGCAAAAGAATAGCGCCGTATCTGAAAGGCCCTACAATTACAAGCCAGTCATTATGACAGCATGGGTGCAGTTGAATAGCCCGCTGTGGATTCTATACAAACAGAGAGCAGTTGAGAGCCGGTCATTAGGAGCAGGATGCTGCAGGGCAGGGTCCCAGTGGCTCAGCCAGAGCCTGTGTGAGAGGGCTCTTGGTCTCACTGGAGAAGGCCAGAGGAAACATGCCACAGGCCAAGCACTCCCCAGAACCCCTCTCTTTAACCTGATTACTGTAATGAGCTTAGAGACTGTTGAATGCGCAGCATCACACACAGATGCAGACAAACAGGCCGCCTCGCTCGCTGACTCTCACTGGCAGATGAATGCAGAGCGTCATCGGGATCAACGTACCTAGATGGCTCACCGGGAACGGTTAGGGCAACGGATTACGAAGATAGAACATATGTTATGTGATGTAAAGTTGTTACTTTGCATAGTGAAGGAAGTTTACAGAAAAGCTGTCAAAATATTCGCTAAATTATACCTACCGTTGTTTTTCACCGCTGCTCCTGTAGCCGATCTGTGAAGGGTTGGATTTGGTGGCATCAAATTTTTATTAATATTTCTTGATGTGTTGCACTCGGGACTTGTTTTCAAATCAAGCTTACAACTTTACCAAAGCTAAGACAGTAGAAATGGAGGTCCCATACAACTGAATTATAGATACATGTAGACATTATTCATAAAACTGGACGGTAACTGCTTTTTGTCACGTAAAAATCGGCGGCCCGGTAGTTTAAACTGATTTATAAAGGTAACGTGGCAGTGATCACCGTGACGGTGTCAGATTACTGTTGTCTTAATCTGATCAGCGCTCCGGGCGACAACCAATGAAATTGTTATGCTAATTAAGTGTTGCATATGTAACAGGTACATACTGATTGCTAACTTCTGTGTGCCGGTTCTATGCAGAGCTATCAACCACGGCGGAGCGCCAAATAAAACCACGATTCCCGGCCGCAGAACCGCGCATTTTAAGAGCGGAGGTGGTAGCAAATAGTTCCAACTTATTTGGGAAAAGATAATGCATCTGTCAAAGAGCTGGTGAAGACCTCGCTGCTGCAGAATGAATGAGTCGTGGCACACATCAGTAATGAAGTAATTTGCATCGCAGGTGGCTTGGATGTTTATGGAGTGGAATGAGTTTCTGATTGCTGCTTCACTGTCCTTGGGTGGAATGATGGGGATGTGGGTACAGTCAATAGCTCCAAGTATCTGTGGAAAACCTGCCACTCTGAAGAAATCACGTTGCGTTTTTTGGATGGCTTCCGGAGATCTAGGGAATGAAATGTGTTGATGTGTCCGCTTTAACATTGCAGCTGTAAATTGTGATACGTATCTAGACACAGATGACTGACTCACTCCTGAACCCAGACCAATGCTACGCTGAAATGAGCCAGTTGTGTAAAAATGTAATGCGCTGGTCACAGAGATTGTAACTGTGTGATTGTGTCGCGACGATGACTGCAGCTCTCCCTCTAGATCATGACAGAGATGTAAGATTGTATCTCTGTTCAACCTGAATCTCCTTTTTCTTCTTCCCACAACCTCCGTCCTGTGACCAGATGATAAAGAGTAGTGGCGCTGAGAGTGTTTCATTAGCTACTGAACCAATATTGCCTTTTTACAGGGCTCAGAAAACTGTTTTGGTTGCAGATGATCCCAAAATTATAATCTGTAAAAATATAAATGAAAAATATAATTGGGAGCATTTGTGGGAGTGCAAATAATTGTTCTGGTGCGACCTTTTTTTTTCTTCTTTCTCTGTACGTTTGCTAGTCAGTACACTCAGTATGTGCCTTGTAAGATGACAGTGACCATTTTAATAACCAATCAAATGTGAGCTTGATGTTCTTATCTTTAATGCTGATTTTAGATTGGTTAAGATTAGCCATCAATCACTTTCTTTCACAGCACTCCACTGTCATGTGACACAGAGAACAAACGCGTTAACTAATGTTACCTGAAGACAAAAGTTTGTGATCAATTTATTAACGTTACCTAATTAGCTAAATTGGTTCACTAGTGTTATCAAAAGCTAAAAACATGAAGTGAACGATTACGGCATTATTTTGTAACGTTAACGTTCCTATAAACGTAACTGATGTAGTCGTCGTGGCGATGGTGATGTGGATGCACAAGCAGTGAAGAAGGTGTCCACTTTTCAGAGAGAACGGCTGAAGGACTTTGAATGGCGGTGCGATGCACTGTGTACACTGTAAAGCCTGGGGGACGGACATCGCAGCTAACAGTACATTTGCAACAGGGTCGACACATTTTAGTTGTGAGAGCTTAACTAAGCATGGAGACAGCGTGAAACACAGCGTGACCCCAGGATATTGCATAAAGTCCCACCGGTGGACAACCAATCCATGCGTCTTTAAGGCTACGTTCAGTTTAAGAGTTTTTCTAAACTCTTAACACAGCAACATACAACCTACATCACACAATTAGTCACATAGTTAATTTTCTGCTCAAAATCACATTTTGTTAATTAAATACCAACTCTACATTTCAAAATGTAAAAATACTTTCTCTACATACACTAACTCGATCAAAACAAGGCAAACCCGACTCAATATCAAATCATTCTTTCAAAACACTAGAACATGTTTTCTATCCAAGAGGAACATACAGTCAATCAGAGAACAACGACTTTCAAAATACTAACAGTTGATGACATTACAAAACCTGCATTACTTTATGTTTCAGTTCTACCTGCATACAATACAAGACAATATGAAATACATTGTTTTTATAATTCAGTTTCATTTTACTGTAAACCTACATGTTTTGGTTGAGTGTTGAATGTGTGTATTTTGGCAACATACTGTCTAAAAGTGAAAGAGTCATCTTTACTTCATATAATGTACAGTAGAAACAATAGTAAGTAAAAGCTTCTCAGTATTAGCAACAGAAACACAGTGACATCATGTTAGATTACTGTATTAATGTAGAGAAGTGTGTTTAGTGTTTTGCTAAAGTGTGAGAATGTGCTTATAGTTGCAGACCTGGACTGAGGTTTTGCTCTTTGAGGACCAGGTTTCACTAAATTTGTTATGTTTATTTTAATGTGGAAGCAATCGTAAGAAACTGTAAAAGAACGGCATCTCTTTATAAAATGTACTATAAGCTACAGGAACCAGTCATAGAAAAACTGCAGTAAAGTTCAATGTGCTTTATTTTTGTCAGGGTTTTCTGGCCTAAAGTAATTCCAAAATAATTCCAAAAGTAAAAAACAAATCAGATCAGCTCAGACCCTGGAAGGGTTCAAGTCCCTCCTTAAAACCTACCTCTTCTCACTCGCTTTCGAGCAGTGACCAGCCTGTCCCTGTTTAGTCTTTTACTGCTGCACTTTCAATCTTTTAATCTTTTAATGTTGTAGTCAAGTGTCGGCTGCGGCCTATTGTTTTTGTGCTTTTATGTGTTCTGTGTTTATCATGTGCACTTTATGCACTTGTTTTACCTGTGAAGCACTTTGGTTCAGCTTGAGCTGTTGTAAATGTGCTATATAAATAAATGTGAAGTAAGTATAGTAGCTCTAATCTCATCTGAGACTACAGCTCTTGGCCTCTTCCTCTCCAGGCTGCTCTTCTTCCTCTGTCAGACACTTCTCTGTCTCCTGCTGGGTCCATCTTTACGTATCATTACAAACATGTCTCCTTTTATAGATGTAATGATTGAAAACACCAGGGTCTCCAACTGAGATCAGAATCAGCTGTAGTTGGTCTCATTTACATAACTTCAATCAACAGTTTGTCTCTATAACCATTATATCTACTTTTTTTTAGGATTTTGAATATATTTCAATGTAGTATTTGTGATTTAGGAAATTGCTGTCCACTTGAATTATGTAGGCTATGTTAGGTTTTGAATTTAAATGTAACAGTTTTGAAAAGACTATGTCAGCATTATGGGCTGTAGGTTGAGTTTGAATGAGAAAAGAATTCAAGCAGTTGAAAGCTGTGGTCACTGAATGCATTTTGTGTCAAAACCATGAAAAAGCATTCACAGTTTGGTCCACATAGACTGTTGTTGCACTAACTGTGTGAAGAGGTTTGAAAAAGTGAACTCAGTATTGACAAATACTTGAAAACAACTGTAAAAAACTGTAAGATGTATATATTTCCATGTCTGTAGATCTGTGACTCCTGCAGCCTCTAGATGTTCTTCTGCCTCATCAGTAGTTGTCATCTCCGTGTGACGGTGTCTTCCAAACAATACGGTGTGTACTTCACCTCTGTAAAAAATAAACTACAATCGATAGCATTTTACAGTTGTTCTATCTCGGTTGAATATTGTTTCCAATATCGCTGCACAATATTACCTGTTTAGAGGCGTTGCTGCTGGACATCCCAGTCTCATCCCAGTTAGCAAGCACAGTCTTTATTGTTCTGTTACTGTGTGATATAATGCAGTGTTCGACACCCAGAGCCTCAAAAACACCACGGTTGACCTGCAGATGTACTACATTAGATTAAATTAGATGTATGCAAATTACCTTGACAGATATGATTCAATTTGCGTCGCCATGTTCTTGTGCTGTAGTGTGTTAGTCACCTGGCTGATACCTGAATGTATTCTGATTTCCAACCAGACTGAACATTTGTAAATAATCATTATCAAAATATCATATCTGTGATATTTATATATATTGATTTAATTATGAGATCTTCAAATTGTGCACATTCAGATGTCTGGTGACGGCCCTGACTGACCTGCTAGCATCCAGCATGCATCCATGCCAGTAGCCCGTTCTCCACTCTCTCTGCTCATCCGTGGCTTCTTGTCCTTTGATTAAAAAGTTCATTTCAAGGTGACCTTTTATTGTCCCCAGTCCAAGGAGTGTCTGTGTAATGGTCACGCATCGGGATTATTGTCTCTTGATGCCACACCTGTCTGGTCTGGGGATTAACTCAGTTATAGGAATTCGGGCAGAACCTGAGCAGAACCCGAGCAGAACACGTCCAGAACCCGAGCAGAACCCTAGCAGAAACCGAGCAGAACCCGAGCAGAACCCTAGCAGAACCCGGTACCTACAAAGAAATCACAAATAATGTGTATTGATCATCATGATCATAAGATTTCATCATTCCTCAAACACGTTCTTCAGTATAACTGTGTACAGAGTGACTGACTGTCAGCATAAGAGAGGTGGGTCACTGGATTTACAGGAAATTTGAGACCCGTCTCATAGACCAAGACAAGACCAAGTAAAATTAAATTTAAGACAAGGTTCTAACAGCCCTCTATCAAGCACCGGCTGTCAGAAACTCCCTGACAAGTAGAGCTAAGCAGAAAAAGATGTCAAGACAAAGTCCCCGACACCACCTGACTGATGACACAATGAAATAAACTTTAGATGGAAAAAATATTTGATACTTTCTTTTTTAAAATTTTGCTACAACTTTCATTATTTCTCTAAACCTTTGAGGTGGCTTTGTGATAACACTGTGTGTCCTGTTCTCTCTGCCTACCAGTCCTGTCCAGACACTGAGGTAAAACCAGGGCTCCATGGTTCAGCGCCTCAATCGATTCCAAGCACTTGTTTAGAAGCCCTATGGTACTTTGTGGTCTTTATTTGCCAGAGAGACCGCAGTGACCAATCAAGGGCCTCCCAGCACAGACAGAGGCCTTGTGGGTAATAAGAAGGCAGCGTGACCCAAAAGTTACAACAACTGATGGGTTGGAAAGGAACAGCACATTGTTGCTGGGATTGCATCCTTAAAACGAGGCTTGTGCACTGACTGATAAGAGCAAATGCTGTCTTTGAAGAAATTGTTACTGATGAAATCGTATTCATTCAGCTAAAACGGCTCTGAATCTACACCAAGGAATGGAGTTTGTTGGCTTGTCTTGTAATTCCCTAGCGGTGATTGGTCAGTGAAGACACAGCTGGCCTGGAAGGTGCTTTAATGCAACACTTCCTTTCCACCAAGACTTTCCACCAGAGATTTCCTGTCATCTCTGACAAATTGACAAGTTTCTAAGGCTATTCCTGCCAGTGGTAATTCTTTATCTGGCCCATAACTCTCCGCTGTCTAACTGAACTGAAACTGGCCAGGCTTTCTGATTGGACAGAGAGACAGTGGATTGAGTTCGACCTGATGTCATTAAAACAGTAAATATGCTCATTTGTGGTTTAACAATTAATGGTCAATCAATACGTGGATTTAAGTGTGACAGGCAGAATGACTTAACAGTTAAGGCTTCGCAAAATTGAGCACAACGCCATAATTGCTGTAGTACATTGTAAGAGCAGCGCTGGCATCTTTACTAGATATGGTACAACCATCAGCAACAACATACATTAACAACATACATTTAAATGTTATATATAATTGTATTTCCTATGTTTAGATCACTCATTTGTTTGAACGCTTGCATGACTAAAAGATGTTAGTGATTGTGGTACAACTGTTATGTCATTCATTGTTCAGTTTAGTTGAAGACGTGTCTTTATTAAGAGAACATATGAATATTTACATCAAAAGATGTAAATATTTCACCTAAATTAGCAGACACATTTTATTGAGAGTGTCGCGTTCAGCTTTTAATGGTAGTAGACTGAATGACGACAATTACTGATTTGCATATTATCTATTGTCACCGTGTGATAGGAGACACATTTTTCTGTATCAAAACCTGCTGTTCAGTGAATCATGAAGCAGGAACATGAAGCTATCGGAGGCCCTCTGTGTGCACTCAGCTGGAAAATAAACTGCTTAAATATGAAGCGTTCTACGTTCATACTCAGTGTTCTCTGGGGAGCCCAGCAGAATCACATGCAACATGTACAACACTGTGCAGGTCGTTTTGCTCATTCAATTCAGTTTAAGTGTTATGAATTTGAGGCTACATGTTTTCAACAAGGCTCCAGAGAGACATCGGCAGTCACACAGTCACAGCCTTTAAGATGACATGCAACATTCATGGTTTACAGTAGACTGTCCATAATTCAGCCCAGACATCAATGTTTAACACCAAATATACAAGCCGTTTCTTTCTCAAGACATTGGTGGGACCAGCTGCCATGACAACAATCCTGCGCACAACTTCACATCAGATTAGTGGTAATAATTGGAGCCAACCAAAAGCAAGTATAATGTTGGTAATGTTGGCATTGGCAGAAGGTGCAGCTATATATTTTTTAAAATTTTGTTTAGTTAGATAGATAGATTTAGATCTAAAATTTAAATAAATCATAAATACTGATGGCACCAAAGGTTGTAGTGAGGTTCTGATCAATGGAAGTAAAGTAAAGAGTAGGAACAACGTGTTGCACAGTGGCTCCATGTGTATTTCTCTTTTAATCACATGACGTTTCGGCCCTCAGGCCTCCAAGATCTACAATCATAGTAGGACATGTTAGGCCACACCTGATGGTGATTATCCAATCATGTTCCACCATTAGGGTGAGAAAAACACAGCCAGGAGACCTTCAGCGAATCAAAACTCTTAATAAACAGTGACAGGAAAACAATCCTCCAGGAATAGATAATCCCATGTAAACAAAGTTCACTCCATTTCTTTCTCTGGGGATCGGTTGGAAGTTTATGTCCGGAGCCTGGTGAATATCTCCTGTGAATAATAGTGGTGTAGATAAAACTAGATTTAAAATAAGTTCGACATTTTTTAAAGAACTCAAATAACGTAACTAAAAGCATCCATGAACAGTGTGGTTTTGAGTCCTGATTCAAAGGTTTCCAGGGTTGGGATACTTTTAAGATGGACAGGTCTGGTCCAGAGATGAGCAGCATAGATGCTAGCTTTTTGATGGTGTTTTTGGGGGAGTCCTGTCAAAAGACCATCGCTGTAGTCAACCCTGCTAGGAATAACAGCTTATATGTGGTTATTTAGACTAAGATCATAGTGAACTATAACACCAAGGGGGGCACCGCAGGTTGTAGGGGTCTAGTTTAATGTTTGGGAAGTTTAATTTAGCTTAATTGTTAAAATTGTAATTGTACAGATGAAAACATCCATTTTGATTGGTTATTACATAATGATCCTTATTATTACACTTTCATCATAAAATAAGTGCAACTCCCACATTTTGTAATAACCACCACAATATGTAATAATTTATTACAAAATGTGGGGAAATTTATTACATATTATGTTCAAGCTCTTTATTACAAAATGCGGCAGATTATTGCAAAATGCAGGTGTTATTACATAATGTGTTGTTACAGGAAAATTCAGTTTTCTAAGCCAAAAACATGAAACACCTGAACCTCCTACACCTGAATCCCTACACCTGAACCCCTACACCTGAACCCCCTACACCTGAACCTCCTACACCTGAACCCCTACACCTGAACATCCTACACCTGAACCTCTACACCTGAACCCCTACACCTGAACCTCCTACACCTGAACCCCTACACCTGAACCTCCTACACCTGAACCCCTACACCTGAACCTCCTACACCTGAACCTCCTACACCTGAACCTCCTACACCTGTACCTCCTACACCTGAACCTCCTACACCTGAACCTCCTACACCTGACAAACAGTCTTTCACTGCTCTTTGCTTCCAATCGACAAGTATTTGTTTTTTACTAAAAGATGATGAATGAGTGGCACTTTAAGTGAACTGGAGTGAAGAGAGGCAACAAAGTCTGTCTAATGTTGTTATAAAACAATGAAATGATCCTTAAAAGACTCAGTCTTAAGACAGAATAATGTAACATCAAGTATGGTGTGTTTTTATTAGAGACTACTTAATGTAGAAATATTGATAGACACCACATACTGTTTAATATCTCTGATTGAAACACACACACACATGCACACACACACACACACACACACACACACACACACACATTGTGATGGGTGCTTCTTAAACAAGTCTGACTAAGTGTAAAGTTACTATGTTTCTGGTATTATTTCATAATATGCAGCAGAGGAGGACAGAGGACCAGGATGTTGTTGTTGCCATGGAGCTGATCTTATTTACTTTACTTTACTTTACAATGTTAAGAAATTCTTAGTACTTCTGTCTGTCTGAGATAATTCTATCTTTTATCTTATCTTATTACTGGTGCTGAAATGAAGGTGACTTTAATAAGAATATTTATATATAAGGCACTTTTTATACAAATGTAGCACAAAGTTCTCCACAAAATACATCACAAAGCATTACAGTTACATAATATGATCAAAACAAAATGATTATAAGAAAATAAAGATGAAATACTTCAAATAGAGAAGGAAACAGATTTGACAGACATACAGTCTAGATTGTAAAGTTGTTGCTGGTTCCAGTCTGACTACATCCCACAGTCTGGATACATACATGTTTTCTTGTTGACATGGTAACAGAAGCAGCTTCAGCAGATGTAAGAGTTCTACTTGGCTTATATGATGTCAAAAGTTCATTTAACTCATCTCATGCAGCTCCATTAAGTGCTTTAAATACAACTAAATTCATTTTAAAATCCACCTGAAAGCACACAGGTAGCCAATATAAGGATTCAAGAATTGGTTTTGGTTTAAGTCTGGCTGCTGCATGTTGAACTAATTGCAACTAGTTAATGCTGTTTTGCAGAAGAGACAGCAGCAGCAGCCAGTCAGGTAAAAAGGCTTGTTATAACTTTTAAGAAGGTGAAGTTGAAACATGCTCCTTTTGTTAATAAGAATGTTTCAAGTCATTGATCGTATCAGAGGGAGGCAGCAGCTCTGCTACACAGCTCCCCATAGTCTTCAGAGAATTAACCCTCATAAATTAATCATTGTCAACCACATGGTGAGAGAAAAAATGAATCTGGAATTGAGTCCTGGCATGGAAATATTTCACACAGTGTGACAATTGAAATGATATATATTTTGATGGAAATTATGAAGAACAAATTATTAGAAAAAGATTTGGCTGTCTTAAGACAGAGAAGGGCATTGAATGCAATGGCTCACTTATTACTGGTAAAGAAAGGGGAGTGTGTGTGTGTGTGTCTGTGTGTGTGGTGTGTATGGGTGTATGTGTATGTGTGTATGTGTGTGTGTGTGTGTGTGGTGTGTGTGTGTGTGTGTGTGTGTCTGTGTGTGTGTGTGTGTGTGTGTGTGTGTGTGTGTGTGTGTGTGTGTGTGTGTGTGTGTGTGTGTGTGCATGTCTGTGTGTGTGTGTGTGCATGTCTGTGTGTGTGTGTGTGTGCATGTATGTGTGTGTGTGTGTGTGTGTGTGTGTGTGCATGTATGTGTGTGTGTGTGTATAT
>OMKK01085495.1:0-38501 GCA_900302305.1 Polymixia japonica
GTAAACTAAAGATTCCGTTGCAGAATGAGATAAAACTGGGATTCAGTTCATACATTATATATATATATATAATGTATGAACTGAATCCCAGTTTTATCTCATTCTGCAACGGAATCTTTAGTTTACGACCACAACATTTAGATTTAGCTGTTTCCTCTAAATACGGCTCTGCTGTCGGCTCGTGTGTTCGTGACTTGATTGTCAGTCTTCACCATAGGAAATTAAAGTGTGAGACTATGTTAAGTTCATCCAGCAGAAACATAACAGATGTCATTATGTGGTACGATTACAAAATTTGAAATGGTTTCAAAACAGTATCCTGGCTAAACTTTGTCTGTGATAATTCCTAAAATATGTTTTCCTCTGGTCTCAACTATAGTAAAAATAACACATAAATTGTACTGATTTTACTCAAAAACAGCATCATTTTCAGGTAAATGAGGTCAATAGACCATAAATTCCAAAAAGAAGTGTAGAACTTGTGATAATGATTGGGAATGAAGTTGGTTAAAAGGTGTAAAACAGCATTTGGTGCTAATGTATGATTTATGTTTGCTTTATAAACAGTTAAAACAGACTGTCTGATTTAGGATGGCAACACAAACAATAGAAACATGGAACAAACACAGCCAGAGGGTTATTTGTCTCTTTAGTTGTCATTTTGTACTTGCGTACGTTATTTGTGAGTTTCTGTATTCCCAGTATTATGCAATATAGTAGACAGGAAAGCAAAGCAAATATTGAAGGAGGTTGGTTTTTCAGATGTTGCAATATACGGACAAGATTAAGTCCATGCAACATGAAGGTCATCATGAGGTTGTGTTACTGAATAAGTAGGCAACCTCTTCAAGACGAAGTGGTGAGATATATTTTGGAACAGAAACAAACGGCAAGTTATTTTATGATTTATTCCCCTTTTAAGAACAAGCTGCAATTCATTTACAGCTAGCTGCAATTAAATTGCAGTTAGGTGCAATTCAAATGGAACTAGCTGCAATCGTTTTGAAGCTAGCTATGTTTGTCCCATTGAAACTGGACTGGACTGGACTCAATGTATGAGTCTCTTTATTTGTCACACACACATGCAGGTAGCGGCCAGGCACGCACATACACACATATATATGTGGCCGGAGAAATGCGGTCTCTGCATTTGACCCATCCTGGCTGGCCTTCCTCAGGGGGCAGCGAGGAGCTGCCTTGTGGGCAGCCTTGTCTACGGCGCCCGGGGACCAGTTGCTTCCTTATTTCCACGTCTTGGTCAGAGACAGACAGGGTGATGTTCTGCATGTTTTTAGTAGTGGTCCATGTTGGAGGAGACCCCATGTGAGCACGGGGAGAACATGCAAACACCACACAGAAAGGCAGGGAGATAACCCACCTGAGCACAGTGCCAACCCGCCCCAGGCGGGAATCGAACCCAGGACCTTCTTGCTGTGAGGCAGCAATGCAATGCACTGCGCCACTGTGCCACTGCATTGAATACTATGATTTGATTTTTACTAGTTTCAATTATTTTGTAGCTAGCTGCAATTGTGTTGGAGCTATAGTTGTAATTCTGTTCAAACTAGCTGCAATTTTAATACTTTTTTTTACTTACTTATTAATATTACTGTCTGTGTAGAGTAACACGTTACTTATTACTTAAAATTACAACACTTACAATTAAATTGCAAGTTGTTGTAATTGAATTGCAGCTAGCTCTAATTCTAATTGCAGCTAGTTCTAACAGAATTGCAGCTAGTTCCAGCAGCACTGTAATCGAAGTGCAGCTAGTTCTTAAAGTGCCACAATGGTGGTAGTGGTCTTTCTCCGTTTTGTTGTCTTTGGCGAAAAGCGATAATTGCAGGTATGTAATTGAACCTCACTTCAAAGGGAAAATGCGTCATTAATGCTAATTTGAATGCATGGTTAATACTCATAATACTGCAAATGCAAGGGCTTTCATCAGTGGACCATAGCCTCAATCACCATTGTGTTACTTCATTTGGCAATAGATAATGACTTAACAGACATTTATTTCAATGAAAATCTTTTACCGGATGGAGCCGGTCCAATACTTCTGCTGCAGTACCTTGCATCTCACTAGTTTTGGTGGTTTCAAGCTCAGAGGCAAATGCTGCCCCTCTGCACTGAGCAGATCAGCCCCCAGGTGTCAGGTCTCAACCTTGAAGCAAATTTGACATGGTGACCAACGGTGGTACTGCAGCCTAAAATTCACATGCGGCCCAAAAGGCTTTTTTCCCCATAGATGACCATTGTAAAAGACAATCCTCTAAAACTGTTCAGAAGATACCTACAACACCACATAATACCTTAAAACATTCTTTTAATTATGTATTTTTTAAACATGAAGGCCGATTTCTTTAAAAATCACTCAGAGCCTTATAAAACCTTGTTTTTTGTGTGTGACGTCACCTCGGGGTACAGGCCAATGAGGTTCGTTCGTGGACGAGTGGGACCGTTGGGCCGTATGCTGGGAGTACAACCAGGAAGTAAAAAAATGTTTTGCTTCATGCGCTGGATGAGCAGCTTTTGTTCAAATGAATGGCCGGCCATTTTCCTGTTCATCCTCCAGTTATTATAAACCTCCTTGGAGCAGATCCATAGTGAATGAATGGCGGCCATTTTGGACGCCATTAACTAGCTGACTCTAGTTATATATATACTGCTCGCAACTAATGTAGACAAAGCTTGAGCTGTGACTTTAACAGGAGTAGTTACAAAAGTCTTCATGGGCGATATCTGTAATAAATGTATGCAATAAGTTCATAGTATACATTTAGTCAGCAATTTTAATAAACATTAACATTTGGTGCGTGTGTGTCTGTCTGTCTGTCTGTCTGTGTGTGTGTGTGTGTGTGTGTGTGTGTGTGTGTGTGTGTGTGTGTGTACAAGTGTATTGTGCTCCCCCTGGGGGTTGTTTTTGCATTTTTTGTGGAGCAGGTGTAACACTATGTCCACAAGATGGCGACATTATGCAACGGAGGCAGACCAGCTGAACAAATAAGTATGATGCCATTTTATTTTCACACACTATCATTTTTCTGGCATAAAAACAAACCCATTTAGACATTGTAATAATAATATGCACTTCATACACTTACTTTCTTTAGTTGCCATGTGCCATGGTGCTTTATTATATAAATACAATATAGCGAGCATTGCACAATTTTCAGGAAGTTTCATTCTGTTGGACCTAACAATTTATCATGTGACTCGAGGCGTTTGCTGAGTCTGCAATACTTTGTTCTTCAAAAGGAGGGAGTGTGGTGTATATTAATTGCAACAGAGTAAAAAGAAAGCACATTGTGAAGGATGGGAGCAGTACTGAATGGAAAGGTTACAAATGAAACTCATAAGAAATTAAATAGTCTTTCAACAGCAGTATCTCTCAAATTGATTTGTAGTTCTGCCAAGTCTATGGACCCATACAGTACACAGAGTACATAGAGTCGTATTTTGGCCATGTTGCCATGTATTTTCCACTGACTTAAATAAATATAAGTAAAAACTCTTTATCCCCTGACACCCTTAGAGTCAATCTGGGGGCTGCCCTCTCCTGTCTCTTTCCCTAGCCTAGATAAATAGCTGCTTGCAGAATAGGGGTAGTCTAGGGGCTATTTGGTCATGTCCCGCTTGAGAGGCACAAATATGTGCTGAAGTCACCGCTTTTCTAGGTTTGGCAGTTTCCTCCCAACTTTCCCAGGAAACCAGAGGGTAGGTAAGGTGCTTGGCTAATATTTCTCCTGACTAGAAAGACTTCCTGTTTTTTGGGAGATGTTGGAACTGCATGAGTACATTTATGGGACAGACTATTAGCACTGATTTACACCGGTTTACACAGAACGAGGAGATGGGTACCATGCATGACATTGCCATCTATGACCATGATGACATATCATAGGACTAAATCCCATGGAAATCTTGTGCAACAGAAAATGATGAGGTTGCTTCCTGCATTACCAATATTGATTTCTGTTGAGTTTTTACTCAACTGAATTGGCAGTTGAGGGTTAAAGGAACAGAGAGGAAGAGTAAAAGCACAAAATCAAAGACTACCTCAATTATGGACTGGAGATAAGTGGCTGTGGTGGCAGCTAGTGCCAGGATTCACGCCCCAAATGGTTGCTCTTGGGATTGTGGTCTTCCTGATATAAACAGAGGAAAGGACACTTCCCTTTAGATTTTCTCTGTCAGCATTGCTATCCTAAAACTGAATCATCTAACGTGTTACTGTCTATGTTGATGTGTGCCTTCTGATCTATCTCAGATCTATCACAAATCTCTATTGCAATCATGGTGTGCAGTTCATCTTGGGGAAGTGGTACGTTTGTGGTCTGCATATCCTAATAGTTCGCTGTTTAAGTCGGGTTTGCCACTGAACTAAGCAGAGAGTGAATCATGTTTAGAAGAATAGGGAACTACATTTTGTTTTTACCAAACGTCATCAGACAATGATTCAAGACCACAGGGGCAAGAGGTTAATAGCCTTACTGATAGAACATATGAATTGGTGTATTTGGCTTTAGTATGTGTAAAGCCATTGTAATTATTATTATTATTATTAGTGTATATTATATAAACTTCCATATGATAAAACACCATAAATGTCTTCAACCTAGAAAGATCTTATTAATCTTATTAATATATATAACTCACTTTTTTTTCCCGCTGGACCGCTACAGCGGGGCCAGCCCTATAAACGCGAATGTCTGTCCGTCACTGACTGACTGACTCAATGACTGACTGTGTGATGAAGTTACACTATTGGTTGGCCGAATGTTGGAGTTTCCCCATTGGCCAATGTATCCGTTTCAAAGTAAAAGCCCTCTAGTGACAAGGCTTTTGGCCACAATTTTGCACATTGACCATACACAGTCCAGCCATATACTAGCTTTTGACTTGTCTAGTCTTTTAGTCTTGTCTAAAACTAGTCAAACTAGTCTTGTTTTGTTTTTTACAAATTTGCCTGCAACTGTAGAATTGCCTGAAATACTGCATTTATTTCAAAGAGCCTTAATAGATAGCTTTAGTACTTTGTGGTTCTTGCAGTGCTGAGTTTCTGCAAGCGTGAAAAAATGTCTGGTGACATATGAAATAGTTATTAGATAGGTTATAAAAAGAGTCACTGTGACACTCGACAATGCAATGCACTGGTCGGTCACAAAGGCGGAGTGGAAGAGAGGCACTTTCTCAGCTTTTCAACGATCTGGCTTTAGAGAGGCTCATCTCCTAAATAACAACCTCTGTCAGCAGAACACAGGATACAGAGCCAGGAAGGACGTCCTTCCTCAGTCCATTTCTCCCCTATGTCCCCATTGCTCAGCTCTCAACCTACAACATATAGGTCTCCAATCCTCTGTAGAGGCATACAAATATGGCTTTCTTTCCTTTCATACCGAACGTACAATGAGCAAACAGTCAACCACGCACGATGCAGTGACTCCTGTGTAGTAGTCAGTGATGCAATTCTTTTTAGTAATTGTTTTATTGGTCTAAAGAGGACAAACAGGTTTTTTTCTTTGCTCAGAAATTCATTACATCATAATGAATGGGATGTTGGAATGGACCCTACTATTGGTGATTGGGAGACTAATTGCTGATGTCACTGTGAAATATCATGTGTGAGCTATAGTGTGTTTTTCAATACGTATTTTCTTTTAAAATGCATATTCTAAAGACTTTTTCACTTTTATCATTTTAGGATTACGGGAGAATTGTTAAATGTTTTGTAAAGGCCTGTTTTCTCTGAAATTGCACTGCTCACATAACTGTCACTTTTTTATTGATGGCTTGTAATTTATTAGAATGTATGCATATTGTGCTGTTGCACTCATGACAAGACACTCTGGATATGCATTCACTTACAGGCCTATTCATAAAAATATTTAATATTCTGGGTAAAGCCATTGTCTATCAATGGATATGATGCATTTGTTACTCTGTCCAGTGGGGATCGTTGAACCTTTTGACACCATGATACCTCATCATATGAGAGAGAGGGCATGAGAGATGCCTGGTCATGTACATGGCCTAGAACCCTTGAGGTACTCAAACCACCTTTGGTAAGTTTTGCTATTGTGGTGTATTACAATGTATGCTGCATTAGCAGCAACTGCAGTAAGAAGGCACTCTTTTTACTCATTTGATTCATCTACAATAAGAATGACAGCTGATATATGTTCATAGGTTGATTATCCTTAAATGTATAATAAACTACTTTGTCCCCTATAGCTTTAGTTGTCACGCTGCTGAGTGTACAAATTAGGTCATTCTGTGTATCATGGCAAGAATATCTAGGTTTAAGAGTAAACTTCAATACTTTGACAAATTCTGGGTCTTTTTTACTGTATAATTTAATATTTTTCTGAAAGGTAAAGACCACTATAGTATCTAATAGTTTTCTGAAAGGTAAAGACCACTACCACACTTTACCTGCCAACATGTTTTCATCAAGTCCCCTAATTGTATTAATTGAGTGCTTCCAATAAAGGTAGACTGTGACCATGAAGCCCATGTCCATGCCCAGGAGATAGAAGTGCTGAACAATATACTTTGTCACTAAGTACCTAAATGTTTTACAGCTTAATTAAGACAGATCGGAAGTAGAACTCTGATACCATACTACCATAAATCTGGCCCCAATTGTGCCATAAATCTGATTCAAAATTAACCTGGCATTCTATGAGCTAAAGCTAGATAGAGTTTAAATATGAGCTAGAGCTAGCTAACCTAAAGCCAGTGGCAAGAAATCATCTTTAATGAGTCATCTTTAATGCTAGCCTAACCTTTAACATATGGGTTCAGAGAGTTTCACAGTCATGCTTTGCACAGTTAAGAACAGTCACCAAACACAATCACATCAACCCAATCCACTCTCTCTCTCTCTCTCTCTCTCTCTCTCTCTCTCTCACACACACACACACACACACACACACACACACACCCTCGTCTCTTTGTTCTTACTACTGTAGCCTTGTCTCTTTGTCTTGATTGTAAAGCACTTTGTAAACTACAAAATCAATATTACTCCATTCAATCTAGTTTATAACTCAAATATAATTATATATTGTACATACAGGTTGGGTATTGATATAAGATTAATTGATTTGGCTCGTCATTAAGAAGATCTTCCCATACTTGTGGCTGTGGTCTCACAGAAGCTACAGGAGAATATGGATGCTGGCTCTCTAATGACAAGTGGCAGAAGCAAGAGCTGCTTTCATGTTTTGTTTTTTTTTTAGGTAGCATTAACAGCACTAGGAGCACAAGGCCACTTCTGATGTCAAGCACAAAAGGATCCCAGCCTCACTCATCTCATCATTTTCCTCGTCAAGAGGCACAGGGCTTTCTAAGTTTCCACTCTCTTGGTATGCATTCTGTTAGCAAGTAAGCATGGCTAATTGGAATTTATGCATTCTGTCACATCATCACCTCTCCAAGTACCCCAAAACTCAGGCCTGCGTTATAACATTTTGCCCAGTTACACAGACCTGGAAACAAACAGTAAAAATGTCTGCCATCAAATTATTGCTTTTACAACATAAAAAGAGACAACACATTATTTACTTTGTTAGACAAAAAAATTGAGGGAATGGGATGGGGGCATGGCAATTAGAAGAACAATAGGAAGCACTTTAAACCTGTGATATCAAACTTCCCTTTGTTGCAATAAGTAGCTATGCTGTTATAACGAATGGCTGTAAATTGCAAATCTGTGCCACAGTTGAGACACTTTTCTTGAAAATCACAATAAAAGTCATCCTAATCTTTACATTTTGTATGCCCACGGTAGGCCTATATGACCAAATCAACCCTATTAAACTATGGCAAACAATCTGTTTAAATTTGTCAATATCTATTTTGTTACATTTGTGAGACGGATATCTATAGGCCTACGCTTCAAATATGTGAACTGTTGCAACATTTTTCTTGGCCTAAATATTCTGGCCTTTTCGTAAAGAGACCGCCCCTTTTCAATTTAAAGAGCACGGAGCGAGTTACCTCTTGAGGAGAGCTGGCAGCGAAGGGTTAAATTGGCAGCTAGCAGTAGCACTCTGTGGCGGAGCCTCCTTTTCTGTCCACGGCATAGCGGCGCATTCAGCGGAAAACATCTGATTCCATCTCGTTTTCCGAGGCTGTGTTTTAAGTTTTACTCTCATTAAAACGACAGTCGTTCAACCATTACTGGACACCTGGTGCATTCTTACCGTTTCTGTATCTGGTTCCGACATTAAAGAATCTCCTCCGGGCGCTTTTTAACGGTAGGTAAGAGTGTCATCCACATTATTCAGCATCCACGAATTATCCAAAGGACTTCGAAAATACGCTTTTCGTGTTGTCATTTAAACGGCTCGGTGGAATATAATAGCGCTAGCCACTAGAACATTTGTGAAAGTTGTTCATAAAGTTTTAAACTGGCGTTAATTCCAAATCGCTGATTTTTTTTCCATTAATTCCAGCTGTGCGCTGAGCGCACGTCACATAGGTAGGCGGAATTGTGTGAAGTCGCTGTGTTGGTATTTAGGATTGTGGGTCTCTGGTTTATCGTCTTCCTCGCGGTTTTATCGGCGTAGATGACAAATCATATAAACATTCTCCTCACCTTCAAAGTGTTTGAGATTACTTTGTGTTTTGGATAAATCGGGCAATAAACCCTATTCACGGTCACTATGGTGCGTTGAGCTCTAGTCAAGATCTACAGTAGACTACATTTCAATGTTCTTATGATGCATGACATAATTAAGATAGAATTTGGTTTTATTGCAACGCTAGACTTTTCATATAGTATGAAAAGTGTGCCCTCTGTGTTCACATTGGGCCTGAGTTGTGGTATTTCACCATCTCATTCACTCGCAGACTGAGTCATTCCCTGATTTCCTCCAGATGTGCTGAAGTTAACGTTTCCTGCAAAGCAACAGTCCAAGATTGTGACATTTCTGTCCCTGCACTGCAGTTATAGGCTACTGCTGACAAATATGAATTTATTCTGTGGCATGTCTCAAGTAGGCCTGTATTCTGATCAAATTTGGCGTGTAGTCTAAGCAGCAAATGAGTTTGTGTTGTGACCCTTGACTGAGTGCTGCGTAATGCTGTGTAGTTATCATAACTGCTTATGCCCTCTTGTGTAGAGCTATAACATACTATAGACCTGTTTAGACCCAATCTAAAGGGGCAATCTGAGGAGCAGTCTTTTTAAATGGCGAGTTAGCTATTAAGATTTAATCATTTAACTCAAATGCACAATGAACTGCTGACATTTTGCCATTTTTATTAGCTTTTTTCTTCAGCTGTTGACACAATCTCTCAATGGGGCAAAGCCATCAGGACTCTGACACCACAGTAGTTACTGGACAACTAAGATCATGTGTGTCATGCAGACCTGATGGATTTCAAGGCCTATCTAAGCATGCACAGGGCTATACTTTAGTTTCTACACGTTTTTACACAACCAATGTGTGATCTCACTTCTCCTGCTTGTTGCCTTGTCTTAGCTGACAGCTGTGATGTTAATAACTTATCTTTTGTCATAAACGTTCTGCCACATTCCAAATGAGACTGAACACTCGACGAGGGATGGATATTATCAGTTGGTTTTTTCCCCCCGGTTTTAATAACTTATCCGGAAATGAGCACTACCATGTAAACCTTGAACACACTTTATGCTGTTAGAAAACTGTAACTGGATAACATGAAGGTTTTATTGTTTTAGTGCCGTAGCTCTTGTAATGTAAGCCATATTATTGCAGCTGTACACAATTTAAATAATTCCAGCAATAAACAAACACATATTGGATTTTTTGCACAACTTTTTTTATTGAAGCTTTAGCTCTTTTGTCACTGGTATTCCTTTGCACATTCTAACGCACTCAATGGCCCCAAAGCTTTTATCTCTGTTACCCCATACTTTAGTCAGTGTTTCCTTTTGGAATCTTTCTAATTGCCTAATTGAGGATAACTGCCTGTGGAGGGTAGTTCCATCATAAACAATGACATTTTGTGCTTCTCTGCGTGAAAGTGCTCTAGTATTTGATGGGTGCATTCAAGTTTACCTCCTCTAGGGTTATTCTACTCTCATTTCAAGTAATCAGAGGGTATTATAGTGTAAGGTGTAGAAGAGTCTTAGTACAATATACCTGCAGTGTGTAGTAGGGTTCCAATACCATTTTGAAGACTCCAATTTACATTTTTATTTGATCAGCTGGGCATCACGGGATCTCTCTGCTAGCTAGCGTAAGATTAACTACATTTAATTACTCAACCTTTGCCCACTTACAACCTTTGTTCTACGCTACATTAACAACAAACTCTTGACACTAACAGGCAATCAGTGTAGTCAACTGGAGCTGGTTGTGCAGGTATGTTTCATACAAAACAGAAATGATTACATTTTTTTGTTGATAGCTCTCTGTCCTTAAAGGCCCACTTCATTGATCTTGACATTTTTTGAGCTGATAACTGATGCATCCTGTTGCTGCACAATGGCTTCCCACAACGAATCCAATCCGAAAATATCCATTTGGGCCATTTAGGAGTGTTTTTGGGCAGAAGATTTTCATTTCTAAGCAGAGCCAAAAATGATTTCCCATGTGACGTGACATGCAGTGTGTCATGCTCTGACATGGCTAGCCTAGACAGACAGGTGCTTGCAAAGTTACTGCGCATGTCCAATAAAACTCTCCGAACCCCATCACCCGTCTCTTTGTAACTGAGCCAAACATACTTTTGATTTGCACCTTTGCATTATCTATTTTGGCACCACTGGTGCACAGTGCGGTGCTTGGTTCAAATAACCCACATGACCGCTCTTTACTTCTGTTTGGCAAGTTTTTGTTTTGTTTTTTTTTCCTTAAAAAAAACAGGAAGAAAAAACGACTGGAACGGGACTGTAAGAGTCTAGATTATGTAGCCACTTGGTAACCTTTCTAGCTGCATGTAGTTGTTTGTAATATTCAGGTGGCCGGCCCACTTAAGACTGAACGCTATCTGCCTGAAAGACGTTTTGTGGCAGTCAGAAAGCATGTTTTTGTTATAATCTGACGTGACTATTTAATATTTGAATAAAAATGAATTGTGTGGGTGTTGTATTCAGATACAACCAATGGGCTTTACTCCTTGAGCTAGATGAAATAAAGGTGAATCTTGGATGCTTCGGCTTGCTATACAATCCAGCATGATGAACTGTTTCCATGTATCTCCATTGCCTCTAATGGACTCATCTCTTCTGCACATGAATTTTAGAGCTATGTGTGAACATTGTCCAATACGGAGGCAGAAATGATCGATTGGTATATTATTGCTGGTGTGAAGATCGTTCACACGCCAGTTTTGTTGTGTGAACACTAGCCACTAGCGCCACTATCTGATTTGGGTGATTATTATGGTCAGCCGGGATCACAAAACATATGTGACAAGTGTGTTTCCTAGGCTGTCTCCACATGTATTGTGATTTTAACCAGCTGTTCTTCCCTAATAACACTACCTAGATTAGGGTGGCAAGATGGCCTTGTGGTTAGTGAGGTTGTACCCCAACTAGAGGGCCCTAGATTTGATCCCTGTGTGGCCTTGAGCAACATACACCAGTTTCTTTTTCTTCCTGCTGTTTTTAGATAAAAATAATCGCCGAACGGAAGCAAAGAGTGGTGACATCATGTCACATGGGAAATCGTTTTTTTGGCTCTGCTTAGTTTTAATTTAATTTTCTGCCCAAAATACTTGTAAATTACTTAAATTGACATTTTCAGACTTTATCCTGGCTGCACCAGGATACATGTATCGGCTTAGAAAACATCAGATCAATTATGTGGGCCTGCACCACAGTAGCTGGATGACCCTGCACACCAACCAGACTGTGAAAAGTGAATTTATAGTGAAGTATATCAACACAACATGTTTTTGCAGTTGAACTTTCTCCCAACTGAAGCAATGTGAGGTAATTACATTCATAAAGTGTAAGGTTAATAGCGTTTATAAATTCTTAATGTAGGTTATCTCAAATTATCATTACATTAGATTACCTCGGGGCACCACCCTTGTAACAAGGGAATGATAGCCAATATCAAATCGGTCTTAATCTGAAGTTGTTTGAATTCTTGACTCGACAGTAATTCTTTATCAATAAACTGTTCATTGAACGATTATAGCGAGTACAATAATCACTATTCTAACAAGTACTGAAATAAATGAAGTAAAGCAAATGAATAGTAACAATGAATGATAACATATATGGATAGCATATGACCACAGTATCACAAGTACATAGAAATAAATGTAATTTTGGCAGGATTGATGTCTTGTATGATTGTCGGATCTTTCTACGGATCACTGGACACATTTAGAACACTCTTAGTAAAGCAGCTGAGAGACTACGGAGGGGCAATCTTAACTCGCGTGGATCACAGACGTAACCTCTATATTCAACCCAAAGATATGTCTACTGCGCTGTATTTCCTAACAATTCCCTACAAGGTAGCAACGCCATGGTTGGATGGAAACGTAAGGTGTCACCTGACGGGAACAGCAGGTTTTTGGCTCAGCGCAGCACCAGGTTGTTGAGAAGTCGTCTGGCGGGAACACACGTGGCTGGCACTCGACGTTGTTCGGCAGATTCCGGAAGGCCCTCAGTTCTCTTGCTCTCTCGCTCTCGCTTTCTCTCTCGTCTTCTGTAGTGATCCAGTCTGCGTTATTAGACTGTATGGCGGAACATCGGAATGATGTTTCACCCGTTATCGATATCGTCGTTGGTATTAATCTAAACTTTGCTGATGCAATCACCAAAGTTTACTGAAACTTGAGCAGGTTTCTCTCGCAGACTTTTTTGAGCCCTTTATGCAGACTTTTCTGTAAGTCTGCATTTCTGCAGACTTTTCCTGAGGGAATTACCCACAGTTCATAGTGTTGTGACGTCAAATACGGTGTTACCAGGGGAAGCCCGGAAGTGTTAAAAAAACGGTAAAGGAACATGGGAGGAGCAACTACAAGAAAAAAGATGGTACATAAAAAACACATGAAATCAGAGGAATGTAAGAATAGACATCCTCCCAACGTGTTTAAACAGTGTAACCTGGTTTCACTTGGGAGACTCCTATCACCTTCCTTCTCAGATCCTAAATCAGTATGCAAATGGATCCAGATCTTTCCAACTGATAGGTGTGGGTCATGAGTTCCATTAACTGCATTCCTGGGTGTCTTTACAACTCGGGGGGGTGAAGGCCCTCTGTGGTCAGAGGCCATTTGCTGGTCAACATGCTACACAACCCTTTACAGGGGTTCACAATTGTTATGGCAAGTTTGTGTTGTGAGGGATGTGTCCTTGTCCTCACGTGGACACAACGTTTTCATAATTCTTTTGTGTTTCTCCCAGTTTGAGTTTGTCTGGTTGTAAACCTTGACTGTGGATCATTAAAGGTTATGATTCTTTATGACGTGCACAAAATCTTTCTGCAACTGTTTACAACACCATTCAACTAAACTAGATTGAGATTGTAAAGTGTTTTAATGTTGTCCTTAAGACACAACATGCTTTCCCAGTTCTCAATGGCACAAACTGTGTGTGTGAAAATGTTTGGTGTCATCCTCCATGTTCTCTCACACACAATAACCTGTCTCACTCCACCACTCTGCTCTAGACATGATAACCTGTCTCACTCCACCACTCTGTTCTAGACATGATAACCTGTCTCACTCCACCACTCTGTTATAGACACAATAACCTGTCTCACTCCACCACTCTGTTCTAGACACAATAACCTGTCTCACTCCACCACTCTGTTCTAGACACATAACTAGGTGAGGATGTGTGAGTGCTGAGCCCCTCTGCTGAGTCGACCTCCCTGCCCCCTGAACACGGAGCTGCTGTCTGGTTTACCCCCCCATCTCTGCTCGTCCTGTGAGGCTCACCAAGCACCATGTCTACAGAAGTGGAGAACAGCGCGCCTGTTCCTGCCGATCCCAGCATCCCCACCCCATCTGTAGCCTCTACCAGCCCCCCCACCTCCCCTGCCACAGCCACGTCCAAGACCCCCTTTAAAAAAGACAAGAAGAAAGGTGAGTAACGCAAGACTCGGTTATTATGTACACTTCGTTAAAGGCCTTGGTCTTGGTCATTCTGTCTCAATAACGTCTAGTTAAAATCCTATTTTATTTTAATGTGATAGTGACGACATTAAGTCAAACGGTCTTCCTTCATTTCTTCTAGTCCCAGAAAAGACAGATGATTACCTGCTGGCCAGGTTTCAAGGAGATGGTGTGAGGTACAAGGCCAAGCTGATTGGCATCGATGACGTCCCAGAAGCCAGAGGAGACAAGATGAGCCAGGATTCCATGATGAAACTTAAGGTGTGCTCAATGGGAAGTGGGCTTGTGCTCCTGTTGGCAATGAGAGGCGTTAAACATATTGAGGGAATTAAATTATAAAATCACTAGTTGTCCCTTTTTGTTTACGCACAAAAGATTCAACATGACATTTAATGTACATCCTTTATATCTGTTTTCTGTTACGGTCGTCCAGGGCATGGCAGTCGCTGCTCGATCCCAAGGTAAACACAAACAAAGGATTTGGGTCAACATCTCCATGTCGGGCATCAAGATCGTTGATGAGAAATCAGGAGTGAGTTCGACTATTCTTTATTTGTTCCAAATCATGAAATTTCTTAGATTGTAGTTCAAGTATATAAAGTGAAGAACCCATAAAAGAGTGATGTCACAGAGTAGTGGAGTCAGTGGAGATTATAAACAAGGTGAGATTAATTGTTTTTTATTTTGGAGGGGGGTGATATTAAATAATTGTGTCCTCTTTACTCAGGTGATTGAACATGAACATGTGGTGAATAAGATCTCCTTCATTGCCAGAGATGTAACGGATAACAGGGCATTTGGTTATGTGTGTGGAGCTGAAGGACAGCATCAGTTTTTTGCCATAAAGACTGCACAACAGGTACCACACACATACACACCCTGAATAACAAAAAACTGATGTACAAAATAGAGAAGGTTTGATGTTTGCCATCTTTTTTGCGTCACCATACAGGCAGAGCCCCTGGTCATTGATCTGAAAGATCTTTTCCAAGTCATCTTCAACATGAGGAAGAAAGAGGCAGAGGCCTCGCAGAAGGTAAATGATGCTCAGGGATTTCTAGAAACTAATTTTTCTGGAAGGTGGATGAATTATTTATAGCTTTTAGAATAAGAATGTTTCTTTTCCTGGAAAAAAAAAAAAGAAAACCAATAGTCTTGGAAAGGTTGATGGTGTAGATGTACCTCTTGAATGTCAATGCTGCCTCCCTGTGCTATATTACAGAATGACACTTTAAAACATAGCACTGCAATAATATCGCTATTTGTCTGCACTAAATTATGTCAAAGAAAGAAATTAGGATATTCAGTAAATGTCAACATCTATTTTGCAGGGTGAAAATGGCAGCACAGTGGTTGAGGTAAGAGCTTCTATGGCGGTTTATTCAAGTAGTTCTCCAAAGTCAATACTCAACCTGTGCGTTTTTTCTTTTTTTTTCCTTTTGTTTTTAATTTCATTTTCAGAATGGAAGCGACGCCTTGCTAAGTGTTGATGGTGGTACAAAAACTAAAGTAAGGGTTTCTAATCTGTTGCGTTCACAACTTACATCATTTATCAATTAAGAAGTAAACGTCTATTGACTGCCTGGTTGTATCGACCTACCCAAGTCACGTGAATCTTTCTGTGCCCCTTTCTGCTGCATAGCCAGTGGAGCAGCTTAATCTTTTTGGTGACATGTCAACTCCTCCAGACATCCATTCTCCAACAGTAAGTGTGCCATTACAGAGACTTGGTAAAATGACGTTTGTTTATCTGGGCCATATAGTCTTATTCTGTTTTATTACTGGGGTGTAGCTAGCTGTGTAAGGTATTGATTGGTATGGTTAGATGGTTTTTCTCTGTATAATTTTGTACATTGCAACCAGAAAATGGCTCTTACTGATAATTACTAGTCTGTCCAACAGTCAATCGCTGTCCTGGGTAGGAGACTTTTATCTCTTGAGTCTATTTATATTAAGTACATTTTTTCATTGTTTTATTAAATTACTTGGAAATCTCAAGTGCAGGTAATTACTTTTGAGTGTAATAGCAACAATCACGGCTAGCTAAATGTTGTCTGTTTTCAAGAGTGTGTTTCTGCTATTTGATTTAGTACATCTTTCTGAAAGAAAAAACATGGCTCCGCTACATAACTCTAGCACTCCTCGAATCATTTCACATGTGTAAGATCTCAAACTCAAATCTATAAAGACTCTCATTTTGACTCTCATTGTACAGCAGTTATGAGTATATCTCTTTTATTTGTTAAACACATTATAATGTCTTGAATCTAAAATATCTTTTAAGAATTGAGTTTTTGATCCCTTTTTATTGATTTTAATCATTCATCAATCCTGCTTAAATTGTTCCATCTTCTCACTCCATTTGATTCATTTTGCATTTTTGTTAGCAGTTTCTTTTAGCCTGCAACAGAACTGATTTATAAATCTGTCTTTTCTCTCCCATTCTCCTTCTCATGTTAACCAGGAGTCTAATGATATTCTCTTGCTGGACTTGTCCACTGAAGTTGACAGCAATCAGAATTGTATAAAAGGAAACCCCTTTGTCACTTCCTGTGCCCCTAACCCTTGGGCATCTCCCCAGACAGAGAACCCCTTTTCCTCACCATTTGGCTTTTTTCCAACCCCAGACACTGACCCTTTCAGAGATGACCCCCTTTCCAAACCACCCACCCAATCAGCACCCCATAATTCACAGATCTCCCTCACGCCCACCAATCACAGCCTAGAGAGCACTGTCGCCATGATTGGTAAGACAATCGTGAATGGTGGTCTGAATGGAGACTCTGACCACATCAGTCAGCAGATGAATGGGTTATCCAATAAAACCATGGTACTAGCTCTCAGTAGTGGTCAGTGGCCACTAGGAGGCATGATGGTTCAGGGGAACAAGATCCTAGTGGAGGAAAAAGATTTTGGACCAGTTCTCTCAATTCAAAACCCTTTTCTTGACACATCTGTGAAAAACGCTCCCCCCTCTAATGGCATGACATGTGACCCACAACCCCCAATGACCAGTTGCAAGGATTCGGTTGTCATTAGCCCGCCTCCGCAGAATGCTAAGGCTGGACGAGGTCGAAGAAGTGCAAAGGTGAAACTCCAAAGCTAGATGCATCATAGCACTGTTGCATGTCTGCTGAGTAGGAATTTTTATACACTCCCAAACCATAATTGGTTTCCTAACATCTCCCTTTCTGAGCACTGGGATTGTATGTGGTTGTCTGACGATGTATGCAAGAGGTTGCAGTGGGTTTAGATAAGATACTACGCTGTAAGTGGGGAATGTTGCCACGGGATTGTTGATGCGATTCATTCTGTCTCCACCTGTCTTTATGCGAGTGAGAATCTAACTGCATGCACGTGCACATGGTTGCATGCTTCTCTAACCAGCTTGATGTAGGACCGTTTGACTGCCGTGCTCAACAATGAACTCTATTCCCTATGTCATCTCTGCTCATAAACTATGTTATAACATTAATGCTTCAGTGAATAAAGAGGTGGTAAGTGATTACATTTGCATCTTTATCACTTTAAATAGATAATATTCTGATATACATACATCACAATAATGACATTAGATGGCTTTTGGTAATGATTGATATAATGGTTTGTAAATCTAGAAGGCCTTGTGCAATGTTGTCTATAAATTGTCCTGTTGTATAAAATAAGAAGTTCCCCCTTTTTGTAAATGTGGTTGCATATTTTTATTTTCATTCTTTCTTGTTTTTTTTTTGTTTTGTTTTTTTTCCACTAAAAGTCTACAACCAATGACCTGTTTGGGGCAGATCTGTTTGCTGCTCCTAGTCAGACTGAGGCTTCATCTGATCAAGTTGACCTTTTTACCAGTGCTTCGTCTCCTGCCAACTCCGCCACCTCCTCCATAGCTGCTCTGGGTAATACTTAACCTTGCATGTAAAAATGATGACACCGCCCCGCTTGTCACGAGTTACCGTTGTTGGTAGCATCTACACATAAAGGAATAGTGTCGGTTACACAAATATTCAGACTTGGTTCAGAAGAGAATGAGAATCCTTGTATTAACAGAATCTCGCCATTAGATTTTATTGCCTTTTTCGGAAGATTTTCTTTTTTATTTATCCTCTCTTTTTTCCTCTCGCCATCAGGGAATCTTCAGCTGGGTCCTCCGGCTCCCACCCCTGTCTCTGCCACAGGCATGTGGGGAGCCTCCGCCCCAGTGCACTCCATGTTCCCCATGCCAGGAGGCATCTCCCAAGTGACACTCCCAGGCCCTCAGCCCACCTTTCCCCAGCCATCTGCATTTGGTTCCCTGCCTATACCACCATCAGCTTGGGGCCAGCAGGTACCATCTCAATTTGGTGCCCCACCTTTTTCACAGCCCAACGCCTGGGGCCAGCCTCCACAAACTGGGTCAGTTGGAGCTCCAGGATGGGGTCAACCCCCAATAGCCAACCCTTTCCAGCCTAGCCCATTTCCCATAATGGGTGACCATCAGGGTCCTCCAAGGCCCCCTCCTAGGCCACCTGTTAAGGAGACCCCTCAAAAGGTGGAAAATAGTGCCTTTACAGCCCTGGACCCCCTTGGAGAAAAGGAGAAGAAGATTGGAAAGGACATGTTCAAGGACTTCCAGATTGCCAAGCCCCCTGCCATCCCAGCGAGGAAAGGGGAGCAAGGGGCTCCAGTCTCCAACAGCAATGGAGGGGGGGCATTTGACCAGTACTTTTCCATTAAAGTGGGCATGCCTCAGGAAGCTGCAGATCATGATGATTTTGACATCAATCAAATCTCAGGTGCCGCCAATGGTAAAGCATCAGATAGACACTGCAGTACGTCTTGTAAACATTTTAGAAGCTATAGATATGTTTATGATCTTAACATTTGTCACTGAATATGACCTATGTCATATGCCTATTTAGATGTTCCTAAACCAGCCCCTGCTCCTACTGCTGTCCCATCTCCAAGCCTTAACCCAGGCCTTCTAGATGCTGCCTTCTCTACTTCAGTCACAACCTCGACTCCAGCTCCAGCCCCAGGACAAGGCCTCAATCAGAGCATGTTTGATGACGCATTTGGGGCTCCGAATCCCAGTCTTTTTGGAACACCACCAATAGCTCTGGTATAGAATAATGCACTAAACGAAACCATAGACCGATATCCAGCATCTCACAATGATGCTTTGTACAACCTGTACTTGATGTTCATCTGCATTATTCTAAATAATTCTGCATTTTTTTTTCTCAATCTCGTGGCAGAACACTCCTGCTGTTCAGACTTCTGGTCCTTCGGATGCTTTTGGAGACCCTTTTGGAAATCCATTTGCTTGACCGTAACTTAGTCCACATGTGAGTTTAATTGATGATCTTTTTGTTTTTTACAACGTATGTATAAACTGAAGCTTCTCAGTACAGTCTTCTTACCATTTCTCTCTTTGGTACAGGACTATTTGAACTGAGTAGCAGAGATCTTCACTATCAAACCAGCTGCTACAACATGCGCAAGACAATCCAACCGATCAACTCTTCTTACTTTTACCTTGCATCCACAGGTCCTCTCTTTTGAAACCCTATTTTACCACCTCCTACCCTACTATTACTATTAAAGACACCACCTATCCAATCAGTTGTTTTCTTAATGTCTTTTGAAGACATTTTTACCACTGAATTAGATATTAAAGGAAATCTTATGTCATGATCTGCTGAAGGAATAAAGATGGGGTCATGGTGGGATAGAATGCATGTCTAAAGATGTTAAATGCTGATACTGTCTATATTAAACAAAAAAATAAAATAGTACAATCATGATGGTGTGTTGTGATATTTTCAGAGTTACTTTTTTCGAATCAATGTCAGTTTGATGTTTTTACAAACCATTTCATTATGATCAATGACATTATTGTAAGTCCTCTCATTTTTCATGGATTTCGCTGGCCTGTTAGTGAACATTTTTGGATACATTAACATTTTGGCATTTAGGCAAAATAGCAAAACAACAAATGGCTCCGTTCTCTTTGCAACAGTGGTAAAAAAAATATACCACTAGGAAACTCAAGGGGCTGCAAAAATCCAAATTTCACAATCGTGTCTGTAGCTGCTTTAAAGGAATGAAATTAAAAGGGAGAACCACAAAGTAATAATCAGTATGAGATTGAAAAATATCACAAATATGTGCCATATACTGTAAGTGAAAGTGAAGTGCTATATACAGCATACAACAAAGGGCAAATATAAAAAGTGTGGCCAAACTAACTAACTAACCATTTAATTTAATTTAATTTATAAAAGTAAGCTAAAAGTAAGAAACTGGCTCACTACTTTTCAATGACATAGTAATAATTTGATATCAGCCCTATAAAAAAGAGTGCTGAAAAATGTATGTTGTTGCCCATGTATGGTTTTGTATGATATTGTTTATATTTTGTTATCCTCTGTGCTATTTAATTCTTGCACTATACGGTGTTATACTGTTTTTCTCTGTAAGTTGATAATGCAATTAATAATACCGTGTATTTGTATTGTAGCCTAGAGATCGCGGACTTACCACATTCTGAACGGTTGGGGGCAGCAATACGCCATCGCTGCGTATAGTCTGTCATAATCAAATAAGAAGAAGCGAGCGGACTTCCTCTTTCCTGTCTACGTAGTGGCCATATTTCTGCGAGATTTTGCGAATTTTGAGACAAGACCAAGACGCCGAGAATCAGGCAGTATGTCTTATCAGTAAAAACAGGAAATCAGACAGTAAATCGTATGTGAAACGCGTCTGTTCCCAGTCGCCAAGTGTGCACACCACACACTTGAGCCAGGAAAGGCGTAACCTATTCCATTCCATCCATGTGTTCCATTCAGTTCTGAGCGGGCCAGACTACATCTCCCACAATCCCCATTACCCAGGACAAATTGCGTCATGCAAAACATGGCGGTGTAGTGTCTGTAACGGGTGCGTTACTTGGCTCGCACAATAGATTAATTAAAGCCTTTTTCTTATAATAAACTACTCCCAGACGATCTCCAAAAGGTATGCTGCTACAAATAAAGGATCTCATATGGCAACCAGAATCACAAGTGTAGCTAGACTTATTGTTTATCACTGCATCGAAACGCAAACCATTGGACGACTTGGCTCAGAAGAGAAACGCACTCAAAGTGCTGTTATGCAAGTTTAATTTAATTTAATTGCAGACGTTTTACGCATTGATATTCATATAAAGTGTAGGGTAGACTTTGTCTTTCTCAAAAAGAATGTCAGTTGTTAAATGTGGGTTTCTTTGTGGTTACGTTTGGTTCACAGCTCGGGTGTCAACGTCAGCTGATGACATGAGTTTTGACATTCAGAAACATTATCTTTGGTATAGCCAGACTTTGCACAGTAATACGATACATTGCTAGCTGGCTTGCATGCATTAAAGGTAGGACTGCACAATTAATCGACAAATCACGTACTGCAGATGGCAATATTTCCTGGAGTAAAAAAAGTCTCAGATAGGGTCTTAAACAATGTGTTCTGGTAGTGTTTATGAGTAGAGTTTATGAACTACGAATCAATTTGTATGTAGAAGAGGTTCTTTCATTTTCTCCCAATGCTAACTATTATCATGTTAATCTCTGAAAAATAGTAGTATAGTAATAATATTGTGCAGTAAAATCTGTGTACAATATAAAACATCACACTATATTACAATCACAGAATAATCCTTGTCAATTTCTTGTACTCCCAATTCTGGTTACTGTACTTGGAGAAGAGATGACTAAAAAGTTAGACAAAAGTGCTAATTACAATTGAATAATAAGAATGTTATGATTTAACTGTTCAAAGTTGCTTGGTTCTTCAGAACTCCAGAGAAGTGATACGGGATGGATTTAATTTCTCTCCTCAGCTGAGAATGATTCGCAGATCAAGGATAAGTGTTCGGCCCAATGTCAGTGCAGTGGGGAGAACTGGGGCTTTGGCAACACCCCAGGATGCCCCTCCAAAGAACCAGAAGGCTGAAGTAAAGCAGAATAATTATGCCACGGCTGCTGTTGTGACAAGCACAGCCCCAGGGTGAGTGACAAGCTACAAGATTGGTCCTGAGTGCCCTCTCAAAAATGTATTATTGCTTTTTAAAAAAAAAAGCTTAAAAACAATCATACTAGGCAGGCCAAGTTGAGCAGGACCCTGAAGAGAAGGTCAGTGTGCAATTGAGCTATATAGGAACTAGTTAGGTAGCAAGTGTCCAACAAATTATGTATGTATGTCCAGAGTAGTGCTGTTTTTCTGTCCTTGATAATTGTTGCACTCATCTGGTGTCTAAGATTAATACCGCCACCTACTTCACACCTTTCAACACTGGGGAGCATGTCAGTCAGTCAGCCAGTTAGTCAGTGAGGGACTGTCACTGTAGGATATCCTAACAATCTTTTTTTGTACAGGGATGACCAAAGTGGTGAAGGCACCATCTCCTCAGCTGCGATCCAGAGAAGGAAGCGTTTTTCTATCAAGCCAAAAGTGGCTCCAGCCCTCACCCGCACCTCTGCTCGGACACCAAAGTCCCCCGTCAAGGCAGTCTCTGAATCTCCTGTTCAAGACTGTTGTTCGAACCATGATGAGCCAGCAACATCTAGCCAAGTGGAGTCTACAGTCCCTCAGGGGCTCCGATCCCCGAGCCGACGTAGGCCGTCTGGAGAGAGCAGACAGCCCAGAGCACAGCCCAAACTCAGCCTCCCCTCTACCCCCTCCCCAGCCGCTACTGCAGTTCCTGCACCTCAGGACACACAAGAACTCGCCCAGCTGTCAGCAGACGAAGGCAAGACATTGGAATATCTGCCAGTCAGTCAAGCCAAAGAAGTTCCTCCCAAACCACCAGATAAAGTGCCCCCCTCTCTACCAGAGAGAGAGGCAACAGAGATATCTGAGAGAGCAAAGACTCTGGTGTCAAAGTCTACTAAGAGGGGGCTGTCGCCACCAGAATTCACCCTGAGCCGGCTCCTGAATGATCAGTCAGACCTGCAAAGATTGGCCAAGGCCCGTAAGCTCAGAGAGTTGCTCCGGCAGGAAATGCACAAAGACAAGGTGAGTTCTGCATAGCGAGCATCCATATTTCATTGGCTTATCTACAAGTAATTGGGTGGATTTAAAAAATTTGGGAAGGTTAAGAAGAGTTTCGTTATATGATCTTGCAGAAACACAAGAAGGGTAAGGCACGTGCAAAAGAATATACCCCAGATCCTGCCAAAATGACCATGAGAGACCTTATCTATTATCTACCCATTTCCAACCCTATGACGTACGTACCTCTTATGAAATTTTGTTTATCCTGTATAACATTGAATCTTTTCTTCTGTAGATAATGTTTGTATATGGGTTATCATTGATCTTAAGGAAACTTTGACTTTTCATGTTCACTTGTCTTTTGCAATTTCTCCAGGTCCTATTTTGAAGAATCAATGCAGGAGAATGAGACTGTGGTCCCACCTTCTCCAGCAAGAGAGGAGTAAGACTTTAGCTTATCAATTGCTTTTCAGTCTCCTTGTTTGGGCTGGGTACTGAAAATTAGTACATACCTGCCTCATATCTGTGTCAATATTTAAGAATTAAAAAGGTTCAAAATATTTTTTCCAACAAGAGCTCAAGGTTTCATCTTGTTTATTGGAATTTGTACTGAGGATATCAATGGAGCTTGGGATGATATTGGTTAGAAAAGCTGATATTTTATACAAATACATATAAAATACTTTATTTTATAATGAAACATGTCAGAAAGAAAAGTATCGGAAGAAGTATTGTTTTAGAATCGGTAGTGAATTTGAAGTATTGCATCTGGCATTTGAATTGAATAAAAGCCGAGCCTGAATGTCATCTTTCTGAGCCACTGATTTCAGCCGGCAAGAAATAATACCTTTTTTTAAAGGATTGTAAAAGATCCCCAAAACCCTGAAAACTCATTGGAATGTGTAGTCGGTTCATTACACAGTTCATTCATCTGCTGTAAAAGACAGAATGAAAGACAAAATACTGGCTTTGCCACTCCATGCACATCCTGAGAAAGTAAATTAAACTGAATGATTGAATTGTCTTTTCTGAAGTCAGTTTTGTAGTAAATATATTTCTGGGCTGTCGTGTCCTGGACCATCATGGCGTTACTGATGATTCACTCTTGCATAGTTAGGCCACTGAAGAGCCCCTTCACGTTGAAATACACAGTTTGGCTCTATTAAACCCACAGCCTACTATTTGACATTTTCAAATAATTACCCCGACAGATCACCCGAGAGAGCCCAGGAACCTGAGATTCACCCGGAGACAACAAGCCAAAGAGAGGATGATGAGGGAGATGCTGATGAAGACCAAGATGAACCAATGATGGTTCCCAGGGTGAAAGTGGCGGAGGATGGCTCACTTATCATTGACGAGGAGAGGTGAGTGAAGTTCCTTTGGCCAAGACGTCGTACAGTATCGGTAGTCAGTTATTCCCCTTCAGTCCATTATTGGTGAATAAATGTTGTCAACCACACTTGCTATATTTGTCTGTAAGTCTATCCTCAGTGAAAGCACAGTACTGGCGTTATCAGGTTTATGTGATATGAAGTGCCTAAACTTTCCGTCTACTCCATACTTGCCTTGGCAGAAATTCACTTACCTAACAGACCATAGTGCCTCAGACGCATCTGACACACACTCTAGAGATTTGATTTAGATTTGATAACTAAAACATTAGCAGCTAAACGACGCTATGATGAAATTATAAACGACCCCCACACACTGAAGAGTTTTCATTGTGTGGTATTCTTTAGACGCGCACTATTGTACTTTGTACTTTATTGCAGTCAACGAGAGGTGAAAGGTAAACACAGTTGAAAGAAAAAACTCAAATAAACAACCTGTGTGAGAGAGTAAACCGTAGGCATTTGTTTTTGGCAGGTGAATATGATGAGATAAGGAAAAAAACATTGACACCCAAGGGTTTAATGTTTAATCCTAATATCTGAACTTGTGTCTTAGCTTGACAGTGGAGGTCCAGAGAGCAAAAGGACCAAATCCAGCAGAGGACAGAGACCCCATCTTTGAACGCGGCTCCACTACCACTTACTCAAGCTTCAGGAAAGGGACCCACACTAAACCGTGGTCCAGTGAAGGTTTAAATGACTTATACAATATACTAGACAATATACCTGGATCATAATGATGAGCACACATTTTAATCTAATGCCTTGTAATTCTCATTTGTGTTTAAGTTGTTGTTTCTTTGCTTCTTTTCTTTTTAAGAGACAGACATGTTCTTCTTGGCCATCAGCATGGTTGGGACAGACTTTTCCATGATTTGTCAGCTGTTTCCTCACAGATCTCGGTCAGAGATAAAGGTCAATGATAACATGAATATCCGTCGTAATAATATACAGTTTTGTCGTGTCAACAGGAGTACTGCACTTAATACAAAACAACACCTCAGTTCACACAAGCATTGTGTTGTTTTTAATCTTCCAGAACAAGTTCAAGAAAGAGGAACGAGAGAATGCCTGGAGGATTGACAAGGCTTTCAGTAAGTACCTTTTTGAGTCTGAACCAACATTCCATTTTCACCTTAACCAACATTCTATTTTCACCTTAACCAACATTTTCACCATTTTGACATCAAAAAGTCAAAGACGCACATTCAGGTTTGTCAGCTGAGACACCATACTTCTCTATACCTGTGTGCCACCAACCTTCCTCACAAGTTTACTGTGCTTGAAAATATCATTTTCTACAAATAATGTTTGTTCTTCGTTGAGCAGTATCTAATTAATCAAAGGAAGTAAAAACGTATTGTGAAAATTAAAGTTGAACCTAAAGCTAAAAGAATCTCACACTTTGTTTTACACAACTCTCGCAGTCCTCTTCTCATAATCAGATAAAGTTTGCATTATGTCACATAATGAGAAAACGTGTGGGTTTTTTATCATGACTATATATAAAAATCTTTTTATGATTATTAACATAAACTAACATTTTATAATGAAGCACATTGTTCTATAAACAGTGATTATATGTATTCATGTAATATGTTATAAGATAATTTGTAGTTCAGTTTCTAACCTTTACTAACAAGCCAAGTAGTCTAGTTAGTGTATTCTCCATAGTAGAGAATAAATCGGTCAGAAAGCTAAGATGACATTGAAGTGAACTGCTTATAATGCGGGCCAATACATCGCCAGGAAATTGCCTTGATACTATATAGTATATGTACTTTATTTTTCAGGGTTTCAGTTTTTGGCATTCAACTTCCATTCATTTTTAATTGTAGGTTACAGTTTTCCTGTTTTGTTTTGTTGAGGGGGGGTTTACATTGGTGTTCCTGTTGGTGGAGCTTTAATAAAACGGTCTGCTAAATGTCTTGTAGGAGAGCGGCGCAAACTGGATATTGAGTTCTTTTCTAAGCTGCTAGAGAAAATTCTGGAAGCTAAAAACAACAAGAGTAAGAAACCCAAGTCCCCCAGTGAGAAGAAGGCCGTCAGGAAACGCAGCAGAAAGGCAAAGGGTAACAAAACAGCTTCTATTTATGTGTCAAAGCGTTCCACTAGGTTCAATCCTCTGGAACTTGTGAAAATTATATTTGAACTTACATGAATCAAACCATAGATTTGACCACGGTTTTCCCTGAGTAGAATTGATATCTATTATCCTTGTGTGTTTTCTTTCTCTCCTCAGGGAAGAAGCTGAGTGACGTGGAAGAAGAGGAGGAGGAGGAGGAGGATGGAGCGGAGAATGGCGCTCCTGAATTAGAAGAGCTTAAAGGACAAAAAGAGAAGGAGAACACCTGCGATGAGGGAGAAACCGGTACTTTCACCCCTAAGAGGAAACGCAGGAAAAAAAATGAGGGCGGTGACTCAACTGAAACGCCAAAGGACAAAAAGATGAAAACGGGCAAAAAAAACGATGAACAAGGTAGAGCAGTTGCCACAGTTTTGACACATTTCATGATGCCATTATTGGCTACAACAAATGAGTTTGGCATAAGGCTCTAGTCATTTTGTTTTGCTTGTATGTGCTCAGGGGAGGCATGTATACCTGAAGATGCTGAAGCAGCACTGCCTGAGGACCATTCAACTGAGCACAGGTAATTTGACCTGAAGTACTGTGTACTTGCGGCACTCAAGTTGGCAGTCAAGTTCTCTAAATTCATGTGTCCAAATATTTAGGCCTGAAAAGACTGAACCTGTGAAGTCAGCCAGGGGCCCTACGATCAAGCCAGCCCAGCTGTCACGAGGGAGAGCACCAAAACCTCTCGTGCCATTGGGCCGGAAGTTTGGGAAAATGGGTCCATCACCCTCCACAAAGGCCAAAGACGGCGCCCCAGATACAGGGCAAGAGAGCTCGGCTGACGTGGCATCTGAAAAACAGGTGAGAACTAAAGTTTCAAGACTAGCAAAACCAGCAGATCTTGGTGCATATAGATAAATGGCCTCATTCAAAGTTACCATAACTTTTTAGGTTGATAAAGACAAATCGCCTTCAAGCCCAGCAAAGACTTCTTCTCTGGCAACTGATGATGAAACGTTTTCTGAAGATGAAGTTTCCGCTGTTCCACCTTCCAAGCCTACAAGGTATAACAGCCATTTTTCATACAAAGTTTTCCATTATTGAATCAAAAAGAACTATTAAGAACTAACTAAGAACTTTAAAAGAACTATTTTGCGTAGCCCAGAAGTACAGTTACCAACAGTTGTGTGTTGTAGATACGGGAGAATGCCCAAACCCATCCAGCACTTAAATTACCCCGCCAAGGAGGACACACCTTCCTCTGCATCCGAAGCCTCCCCTGGTTCTGCCTCCCCCGCTGGCTCCCTCAACTCCGCTGCCAAGCCCAAGCGCCCGGCGAGGAAGGACAAAGCGCCGAAGACGCAATTAGTCCAGCAGTCCAAGAAGTCGAAGCTGGTCACCCTCCGGGCCTGCCGGTCGGAGTACAGCGACGATGAGGAGGAAAAGCAGAGGGAAGCGGAAGAGGTGGAGGAGCAGCACAACCCGACCAGCCCCAATAAGGACAGCAGTGCTCCTGTGTTCGTTCCCGTCGGCCTGCGCTCCCCGCAGCCTGTGGTTGCAGAGGTGGAAGAGACTATGGAGGAGGTATGAGAGACATAGTTTCCCTTCATGTCTGATACAGATTCACGACATCTGTTGGTTTTTATTTTTTGTGTCATAAGATGCTATTTTTTCTGGATGGTTATTTTGTTTCTGAGATTATTTCTTCAGTCCATATTTATGTGTGTGGAAATCACCTAGTATTTGCATTTGTTTTTCTTTATGCATGGTTTTGCATTTCATAATCCATGTCCTCCATCCTGCCTCCCCCATTCATGTTTAGCTTGATATCTTAGTTAACGTGCCTGATGTGCTGGGCATCTCCCAAGATGCCCTCTGTCCTGATGCCTCATGCGAGCAGGCACAAGACGTGACAGGCACAGTTCCCTGTGAGCATCAGTTGGACCTGCTAGCTGTAAGTGCCAGTACAAAACACTAACTGAAAAGTTACTTGTCGTTTTCATGCAGTATTTGGGAACTGATCACAAAGAGCTGATACATGACTATATCGCTGTGCATCTACAGAAGGCTCAAAAATGTAATTTTATCTCAATGCCACGGCAGGCTTGCCAAATCTGATGATAATACAAGCTCAGGATTCAAGATCAGGATTCTTCCTGCAGGCCTTTTCTGTCTGTGCCAAAGTGAATAATAACAAAGAACGAGGTTGACAAAAAGCATTTCACACAACGACAACTCTAGTTGTGCAGGACAACAGATGTCTCCTCATTGGTTGGGTAGGGAATTCCAGCTGTGTTGTGTGTTTGGCTAAAAACAACAGCAACATAAACATGAACATCAAAGACGTGTGCCAGTCGAGCCAGTGGTAGCGGTTTAATGCTTCCTACTTTAATCAACTGGTTCAGTTTCCTGCCGTTTGATTCTAAAATCAGCCAGTTGATTTCCTGGCTGAGAGTCAGCAATGATGTCTGTCTTGTATTGTCCAAAATAGTGCTAATATGACTTTATGCCTGTTTAGCATTCATATGTGTGCCACTCTGAATAAGAGTAGAACATTTTACAATCTCAGAAATTGTTCTTGTGTTTTAAAATGTAAAACATTGTTTTAGACTGCAATGTGCTGAAACAGAACATCAACTAATGAAATATTGATTGTTTTTTGGGGGTTTTTTTAAGATAATGCAAATAACCCAGTAGTAAAACAACTAAAGAGAAATCCAGTTAATAACTGACTTGGCTAAACCTAGAATTATGCAAAAAGGTTTCATACATGCCCATTCATAATTTACCCTAAATTGTCACTGCTTGACAAAAAGTATCTCATCTTGGATCTTGACAGAGTAGAATGTCTGAGTCTGTTGTAATATTCTAGTAATTCAAAGAAATGTCCAGCCTTATTCACACTCACTAATATTAAATCATTGCTTGGAGGAATTATTATTTGCATGGGTAGGATTTGAAAATAATGAAAATAAAAATTATTAGAGAAACTAAAACATTCTACATGCAGTATCGAGTGCATGTTGAGGCAAGATGTTTCTGTGTTCACATGCTAATCAGGGAAATGGTTCACCGTAATTCACCTTAGAATCCAGTTTATACAAGTCTGCCATTTTCTGGTGTTCATTTAAGATCTAAACTACCATGTTTGCTAAAATTATAAATCATTACCTATCTAGATCATTAACAAGTTCTCCTAGACTTAAGACTTAATCATACAACCATCAACAGTTTTTTCACCCACTGAGCTGACTTAATTTCATTATAGGGCCTGACTGTCCAGGTTTAATCAAATGACAAGTCACATGCAAATGTCAGGTGTAACTGGAGCTACTGTGATTTTTCATATACATCATATCAGTTAATAATGTCATAGTTCTTCTGGTTTATACAACTAGCTTTTGCTCTGACTTATTGAGGATTGATGTGTTTGTCTTTCAGGATGTCATAGACTTTTTGTCCACAGACCACATGGAAGGTATGTTGAACAGATATCTTAAATAGGTATTGTACAAAAACATTTTTTATACATGATTTAAATATAAGAACCCACTCTTTTCTTGTGTCATTGTGTTTCAGTGTCTGAGAAAGAGAGCTACAATGAGGCTGCTCAAACTCTGTTGACCATTGGCAACCTTGCTCATGTCTCTCACTCCACACAGAATCATCCATCAGCACCTGATCGTACAGCAGGTAAGAGACACGGAAACCATTGTATGTTTTAGATTACATTAAATGGAATAAATTATATTTAAATTGTGCTGTTATGATTTTGTTACAGGGGCACCTTCCGTCAGTGGTAATGAAACTTGCAGCCAAAAAGAAGAGATTGCCTCGGAGCCCGTTGCCCAAGTACAAAGCAGTGCCACTCCTCCACTGACTGAAACCTCTGGCCCTGTAGCCAAGGAAACATCGCAGGCTGTTCATGCAGTATCAGAAGACAACACAATAGAAAGCAGTCAAATATCTCAGATTGGTGACGTGCCCTCCCAGAGCAGGAGTGCACATTTGCCTAAGGTCAAACTGAAACCGAACCTTGTCCGACCTACTAGGATTGCACAGTCAAAAACACAACCTATGACGTCATCGGTTGAAGAGAGCAGCACAGTTCCTCCTGTGCCCTCTGGAATCACTCCATCGCAATCAATTGCTGAAGAATCATTTTCATCTTCAACGGAGAGTGTCCCCGTGTCCTTACACATGCCCACTACTGCAGTCGAATTTACGGAAGAGTCAGCATTGACGGTGCCAATTGTAACAACTGAGAATAGTTCTCCTACTCCAAGGACTTCAGTCTCAGATATCAGAGAATCACAAGTTGTTCAAGAGTCACTCACGGTAGACTCTGTCCCAGACCACGAGAGCACTGAAAAACCTGCCACTACCTTCAGACCCATAGAAGAGTTGCCTGCTGGTCAGGAAAAAGGGGGTGAAGTCGGGGCTCCATCTCAGATAACAAGGAGTCGATTCTCTAAAGTCAAACCCAAACCACACTTGGGACAGACCTCTAGAAGCCTACAGTCAAAGCCCGGGCCCAGAGGAGAAAACGCCAACGCTCATTTGAGGCCTTCAAGCCCAACTTCAAAACAACAGTCCGCCAACAACACAATGGAGCAGTTGGAACCACAATCCACTTGCAGTACCACCGCCCAGGCAGAACCACCTTTAAATTCTAGTCCTACTTCAGCCTCGGTGCCCTCGCTTGAAACGAGCTCTACCCTTACCCCCACGTTGGAGTTTTCCGCCTGTGAGGAGAAAAGGGCAAATGTTGGTCTTTCTCATCATGTGGACTTAAGCTCAGAGGGCTCAGAGAAGAATGTACCTCAAAAAGCAAGGGGACGCTTTTCCAAGGTCAAACCTAAACCCAATATAGGATCATCCACCAGAAGCACACGGTCAAAATCAACACAGCAGCCGACAGAAAACAACGATAAGATCTCAAAACAAGATTTGCTCAGCTCGGCAAATGTAAGCTCAGAACAACAACAGCCTGTAATAGATAACAGCACACGCTCTAAAGCCGACGAGTACTTGACACCTCCACATCCATTTGTGATGACAGACAATACTTACGTCAGTAAGATGGCAAACACTGTCGTTTCAGCTGCAAACGAGCCATCTACCAGGGAGGAAAAGGATGAGGGTGTTGAAGTACAGTCGGTTCCACAGGTGGCGTCAGGCCAGCGCTCAAAGGACACATTCCCACATCTGAGTACAGTGTGTAAAGAGTCCAAGTGTAAATCTAATCCTCTACCACAACCCCTAGAACAATCCTTGTTACATGCAGAACCAGACCCTCTCCAAACAGAACCACTACATACCACGGACACCGATACTAACTTCAAAACAAAACCGTCAGACAATCTCAGCGAGCATCCACTAGTCCTGGAGTCAGTCCAGCACACAGAGCATCAGGTTTCAGTGAGTCGCGATGAAGTCCACAACACAGCCCCAGAATCGCCAAGGTTACCTGAGGAAATCGGCAGTGAGATTTTCACCTCTGAGCCCACTGTCATTCAAAATTCCTGGATTATTGAAAATCCATTCTTGGTGATTGACTCGGATCTCAGTGAGTTGTCTCCTACAACCGCTACTCCAACCGAAGAGTCCTCTACCAGTCAGGCCAAAGTGGAAGCTGAGTCTCCTCTACAGAGGGTCCACAGCCCGAGACCGTCCACCAGAACCGCAGAATCAAAATGCCGTCCCGTGGAGGATGCAGCTCCAATCTTAGAACTCCAGTCTTCAGAAAATGTCTCCATCGAGTCCAAACTCAAACCTGGATTCACTACTAACGCACACTCTACACCAGAAACAAAAGAGAGCACCCAGCAACTATGTTTGGAAAGTTCAGATGTCATCCATGCAGTTGGTTCAGAATTGAAAGGTCATGATGCTCTGCAACAACTTTCTGAAAACGCTGAAAGCAGCCAAGCAACAAAGGCCGATTCTCAAGAAGACATTACGTTAGTCATATTCTTCTTGTTTTTAGTATCAACATGAAGTTATTGAATGTTACAGTGGACATTTTAGATAGTATTAATCTACAGAGTATGTTCAGACATCAAGTGTATGTTAAGACTCTGTTTAGAAGTTATTTTACTAGTAACTTAAAATGTATTGTTTTTCTCCCAGTGCTGATATGGAGTCAAAGCCACTTGATCCTGATCAGTCCTGCAAAAAGGCTCCTTGTACTCGTAGGGCCAGGCTCCCTAAACCCAAACCCAACCTGGGCTGCAGCAGTCGACCGCTTAACCCACAGCCAGTCCAGAACGCGAAACAACCAGAAGCAGGTTTAAGATTTTTTTTTTAAGAAAAATGTAGTCATCTGTCTTACAGTGTAATAGATAGACAGAACACCTATGATGGTGACATTAATATAACAAAAACTGACAATTCCCATCAATGACCTCTGCAATATCTATGCAAATTATGTGGCTTGCTAATAATGGGCTTTCTCCCTCCTCCTTCCCACAGTTTTCAGTACTTGTTCAGAAACTCCTAAGGACTCTGCTTCCCACAGACCTGACCCCAAACCCAGCTCTGACACCCTGGAACCAGTAGAGGGAGCTGCCACTGAATATATTAACAACGACAACCTCCCTCATGATGTGTCTGCTCTGGTTTCCATGACACAGATGCCTGTAAATTCGTCAAAGGTAGGAGCAATGTCAACATAAGCAGAACAAGGTGGAAAATGTTGGAACATTAATAGTATGAATACAATTTCTACTTGTTGTGGCAGGTTTCTTATAGCAGTGCCCATTTGCCTTATGCAACTGTCCATCATTATCTCACTGTTAAGGTGCCTCTTACCACCTCTTCATGAACTAATGGTTTAAGGGTGAATCCTATATTTATTTGTCTTATGTCCTTGACCTTCACAGGATGCTACAAGTCAAGGAGCAGTTGGAAACCAGAGTTATCCAGTCCTCACAACACACGCAGAAGGTAGGTTGATCTTAGGTCACCATAAATTCAGATATTATTTTTATTGTGTTCATTATTATATTCATATTGTGTTCATCACCACTTCAGTTGGTATTGTGCTGTGTTTACGAATTTACCCATCATCTACTAAAATCGCTCTCTCTCTCACTCGCTCAGTGCTAACAGATCAGACCCCTTCAGATACAGAAGAACCCTTTTTTATCCTCTCCCTGACCGAGGTCCCAGTTTTCCCATCAGGGGAGGAGGTGGGCAGGGCGTCTGAGCCCCCCCCGTATCTCCCCGCAACGGACGCACCGACGCAGCTACAGAGGTCAGTGTTGAGCCCAGTATCGGCAAACCGTCCAACACAGACGGCCGCGGCCCACGTTTTGTTTGGCGTCTTACACTTCTTCGTCCCTCAGCAGTGCTCTCGGCTCTCCTGGAGGCGGCGAAGCAGGAGTTCTCCGTAACGTCCCCGTACCTGTTTCCTTGGACGGTTGCGAGAGAGTCTCCGCTGGCGTAAAGGAGGCTGAGCCAGGCCTAACGGTATGCGCAGTAAGTGAACTTGCAAGTTAGACGAGCCCGGTTGCATAATGAAGGAATGTTGTTTATTTATTTTTTCTAAGGCACTTGTTTTTTTCTAACCCAGAGTTCAATCCCAGAGAAGCCAGAGGATCCACATGGTAGAGTCACTTAATTATTCTGTCATTCATTTTCTGTCAGTTTAGTCTCCTTTACATTATCTGTATTTAATATCCATTGTGTTTATTACTGGAACAGAAAATGCTGAAATCCAACCATTCAAGCAATTGGATGCTGCAGACAACAGTGAGGAGACTGAGCCTCCCCATAAAAGGAGAATTCTTGACACAGGAAGAAGAGGTAAGGCAGAGGACGCACGCACACTAGGGATGGGAAATATGAACAAAATAAACCTCATGATTTCACGTTATAATACAATTTCTTTCACGTTTCTGTTTTTGGCTAGGTTGCAATTTACTGGAAAGCACAACCTCGCTACGTAGTGTAACTCTAGACAAAACGTTACAGCGTTTGTTATGTTTTGCCAGCATTTGCTTTTGTTTTTATATAGAGCGCTTCTCTCAAATGACTTGGCTAGCAGTGTCTGAGTGTAATCCTTTTGCTGTGTTTAGCTACGTCCTTGTGCGAGATGTTAAGCCGTGACATTTTAAACTATCAGCATGTTCTTTTTGGGTACTTCCTTTGAAGATGGCTAAATAAGTTTGTTCTTTTTCCACCTGTTGAACCAATCTTATCTTAGCAAGGTTTCCAAAATATCAATGCTTAGAGTAGTGTCCACTTTAGCAAATCCAAACTTTGTTTAGTAGCATGCTAAATGAATCTAACTATCTAATCATAGTAAACAGATATACAGTCTAGTTTTGCCTTGTAATGGACTTACCATCCACAGCACTGTTGGTTGAATGTCTTTTTTTATGTCCATTATTAATGTAAACTATGCAACCCTCATGCTGGGATTATTCCCCCAGGATTAAGTTCCACGTTCTACACAAATATAGACTATCCTTTTGGGTATAAAATCTAGATTCTAAATACAAGGTTATGCTGCTGTACATAATACTATATAAAGTCCTGCCTCTGATTCGTTCTAAGGGAACTATGCATCTACGGAAATACACACCTGCTGTATATAGACTATATACTGTATACAGCCCTATTTCCTTTGGCTCTTCTAATGGAGAAAAGTGAATACGATTTAAATGGGGGTTTGATTAGATCCGTGAAATAAGGTCTGTGGTTAACACAAGCTTAAGAGATTTTCATGTTTTGTTCTACGAGATAAAATACATCAGTAAATATCCCACTCGTGAATTTTGAAGCTTTTATGTGCTTTAAAAAAAAAAAAAAAAAAAAGGTAGTGGCTAAATTAAACTACAACTAGTCCTGCCATACAGCCTCTAGTTGTGTAGGCTGTGTCAAAGTCAAGTCATAGCAAATGTGTTTATTGTCATGTGCACATTATAACACAGGGTCATTCTGAGCAGTGGAATTCTTGAGACATGGCGAGCATCAACTACGTAGTAGGCATAGACAAAAAATAGTAAATACACTACAATACCTACAAAAACATCATCACTTCGGCACTCTATAGCGAGAGATTAATTGGGAGACCGTGGGCCTTGTTGACTACCTTGACGACTGCGGACTCCCTGTGAATGCAAATTGTTAACAAGTTGGAATGCTCTCTCTCATCATACCCCTTGTCTCTGTTGGGACCAGCCAAATTGCAGGTGAAGCCCAATACCACAGGGAAGAAGCAACCCAGCAGAACCGTCACCGCTAAGGAAGCAAAGCTGACCACCGCACGAAAAAATACCACCCAAGAATCTGAGCTTCCCTGCCCCCCAGCTAAACCAGAGACCTTTGGTGCAACGGCAGGGACAGGAAATGAGGTCTTCACCGAACCGCAAAAAAAAACTGGGGGTCTTCTAGGTGATGAAAAGAGCACGCACTCCGAAGGGATGGACAGGTCAGAAGAAGAACATCAGACTTCCATTACGCTGCCTCCTAGGACTGTGCCTCTGAATAGGTGAGAAGTATAAAAAAAACAAAAAAACAGCTTTTGCCCTATTTTTGTGGCATCTGTAAAAAAAAAAAAAATCTGTTTTTCAATCTTGTTTTCATGAATAGCAATGATGATAAGTCGGTTGGTCTTTATCAGTTAAAATCAAATGTTAAATCTTTATTTTCTAAGGCCTGGCAGAAAACCCAAAGGATTCCTTTCCTTCCTCTCTGATAAATCCAACGCGCCCTCTTCCGTGGCCCCTGGACAGACCAAAGCAGCTTCTCAGGCACCTCAGGTTAAAACCTCCCGCGCAGGAAGGAAGCGGCCCGCCCCGGCGCCCAGCACAACGAGAGCGCCGCTGGACCTCGTCGGGTCCGCTGCTCCCACACCCGCAACGACGGCGCCGCAAGAAGCTGCTCGGTCAACGTCCACTTCTACGGCGACACCAGCGCAAAGCGAACCGGATACTACGCAGACGTCCGATGTCGGCCCACTACGCCCGGACCCGGTACCTAGCACCTCCCGATGTACAGCCGCGGTAAGGCCTTATGGGGGTGGGAGGGGGGTCGAGTAGACTTCATCGGAGGCGACTGAAATTTTCGCATGCGCACAAACATTGACCTAGTTACACCTAACGTCTTGTCATTCTGTGTTTCAGGCGCCGGCTGCAGAGCTGAACGACAGTTTAGAGGTCACCTCAGTAGACGAGGAGTTTACCAATGTATCTCAGTACTTCTTAAGTGACATTTTCACCGAAGTGGACGACTGATGACACCAGTAAAGGTGGACACGAGAACAAGAAGGCCTTGGTATTTTATATAGTTTACTCAGATTAGATCTCAAAGGACAAGATATTTTATATTGAGTGATTGTGCTTTTGACAAAGCTTAGTTTCTGTTTCGTTTTGCTATGATTGAATTGTTAGTTAGAATAAAATGAAGAATTTTATTTCATCATTCAATTTTAGACATACTTCAAAGTGGCAATCTCGAAGATCTCCACTTTCGTTCTCTTTGGCGGCACCTATGGCGAAAAGCAGTAATTGCAGGTGTTTTTGGACCTCGCTTCGAAAGGAAAACACGTCACTGATCTGATTTGAATGCATGGCGGGAAAGTCGCCACAGACACCCGGTTCTTAATACTCATAATACTGCAAATGCAAGGGCTTTCATCAGTGGACCATAGCCTCAATCACCATTGTGTTACCTCATTCGGCGATAGATATTGACTTAACAGACATTTATTTAAATGAAAATCTTCGGAGATCTTCAAGATTGCCACTTTAACTGTCAAAACGTTTGAGAATCACTAGCCTGAAAAGCTGGTGGAAGTGAACCATTAAGACCTGTGTATTGATTTGAAAATGTAAATATTGTATTTTACACTAATCTGTTAATGACAGTTAGTTATTATTATTATATATGCTCACGTCTGGGCTCATAAAAGACCACAATGCCTGGTCTCTGAAAACAAGAGTACTTGAAATCATTGTACATTTGCTGACAATGTACATTCTGGCTGTTTACTCAGGAAAATATGTAGAATTTATTTTTAGGCCTGACCCAATACTCAATACTCAACCCAATGCTCAAACCCAATTACTGGGCTAGTTAAAAAGGTATCTAAAAACACCTCTAATGTTTACATTTAAAGGAAAACAGTTACTTGAAATGACAATTGACGTGACAATTAGGCTTTCCAATTTAGAAAATGAGGACATCAGACACATTATTTTCTTAATTTGTAAAACTATTAATTTAGTGAACTGCAATTTCCCATGGAACAACAGAGATGGTCAAACTATTTCATTATCATCTGGTTATTAGTCATTTCTTGTACAGGTGTAAGTTGTACTATTTAATTTAAGAAATGTCAGTGTTAAATTATTGTATAGAAATGCACGTTTCAGTTCACTAACATTGATTGTTTTAAAGAATAAGAAATGTTGAGTTGCATTAAGTACTGTTTCATAAAGTTGTTTCATGCATCATATTGTGTTCTGTAAGATATGTTAATAAATTCAAGTCTTTTTTCGCTGTGTATTCAGTATTGTGTCAATATAAGTATATTGAGATTGATATTCCTCTCCCTAATATTGCACAATTGGGCCTTTAGAATTGTTGTACAGTAGTACCTAATATAGTATTATACTATTTAGTATCCCACTACCTAGGATAACGTTTTGAGTTTCAAAACTGAAATTTAAACAACTGGTTGAAAGACAAGATTTTCAACACTCAGCTCTGTCTGGCAAGTTCTTTCCCATCTTTTCCCAAATATTCACTATACTCTATTATTTACTATTTTTATTATCCATTTAAGTTTTGTACAGGAATCATATCTTTAGTTGCTGTTACCATGTATTGATATTGTATAAGGAGTGGTTGTGGTTCAGCTCTCAGCCAAGACAAATCAAACTGGTCCATCTTTTTTTAATTTACTACTTATATTTATTATTACATTTTAATGTTGAGGTCTG
>OMKK01085500.1:0-10000 GCA_900302305.1 Polymixia japonica
CAAAAAACAAATCCATTTTTGAGTTTATAGCAATAGTGGTTTCAGTGCAATAAATTGTATATTGTTGCGTAAGCTGTTTTGTGACAAAATCGTTAAGCTGAGGTGTGATAAGAATAGGGTTCTGGCTGTACTTCCTGGTTTTAATTCATTAACTTTAGCCCTGGAAAGTTAGAGGTTTTTTGCACGTTTGTGCGTTTGTTATGCTTTATGTGCATGTTAGTAAGCGAACTCATCTGTTTGATAGTGGGTGTTAGTATGAGTGTGTATGTGTGTTTGTTCTGTATTTGCATGTACAGCGTGCTTGCATCTATGTGTGTGTGTGTGTGTGTTACTGTTGATGATGTTCCTTCCATAACCTCTTACCCTCAGCGCTCAATATTATAAGATTTTCCATCGAAACATAAAATGTCAATATCTGACGTTTAAAGATGTCAAACTATGATCTGTTATTCAGAGAATTTAATTCATCATTAGCCAGTTGACCATAAATATTAGAGTTTGAGACATGACTCAATAGTCATCAATTCAAATGATATGATGGAGAAATATGAGCTCAAATGCATCAAAAGCGGTCATTTGCTGTAATGTAACTACTTTGTTGGAATGGACTCTTTCAGAAACAATATTTTTCCTAGTTTTCTAGTTTGATTATATACAAACAAACCATCTCAAGTACTTCTAATCTAATTTTGAATTTTACAATCCTGTTTGTCTTAGAACAACACAAAACCTCTACAATTGCGGCTTGATCATTATACTTTTTGAAAATAAAAATTTCTAGATCATTTGTTTCACTTGAACTATATTGAAGTTGGTAAAATTATTTCAACCCACTGGCAATATTTCACTTGTTCTAGCAAAATCTTAGGAACTCAGTACTAAATTTAGTCATGTCAGATGTTTGTTTTCTTTGCAAGCCATTAATTTGTATTTGGCAAAAACAAAACTCAGACACATTTAACCCTAACCTTATGATCAAGGTGAATAACTGTTAGCTCAGCATAAGAACAACTTCCCTTATTAAAGAAGTATTCTAAGGTAAGAAAGCATTGAACACAAAACACAGCGAAACTAATCCACAAACACGCACCTGTCTCTCCTGTCCTCCCCTGACCTCTCCCCTCCCCTCCCTCGTCTTCTCTGTCTGAAGGACAACTTTGTAGTCTAGAACTTTGTTTTTATTTCGGCCCATGAGACCAGATCAAATGCTGCACATTGGGAGGTCCACTGTCATCTACCGTTCACAGAGAAGAGACGAAGAAAAACAGTTTGTATCTCACTGCGTGGGGGTTGTCCGTTGTTCCGTAGAGAGAGAGAGAGAGAGAGAGAGAGAGAGAGTGAGCGACACAGATGGACGGACTAACCTTAGATCTGAGGGCGTGTGTGTGTGTGTGTGTTTGTGGTTAAATGAGGGTCACAATCTTAGCACTTATTGCTGTACTTTGAAAACAGACAAGTAATCCAGATATTGAGCTGAATAATGCATGTAGAGATAAAGTCATTGTGTTTGATGGCGCTGAGCTCCAGTACATCTCATTATTTCAGAGCGTGATTGACAGACAACGGCAACGAGGAGATGGTATCACGTTATTGGTCGTTTGATCTGAGACACTCCTTTGATATTCATATAAATAAAGCTATGGAAAGGCAAACAAACATGGATGAACCAAAAACAAGAAAGAAACTGTTGAAAAGTTATACTTTGGTAGTTAGCTTTTTCAAATTTAAAAACAAACAAAAACTTTTTTTTTGGTGTCTAGGTTTAGGAACACCTAAGGGACCCGGTAGACCTTTCTAGAAGCTGCTCTCATTGCGGCGAACCACATTGTGCGTTTCCGGTTGCAGTTTGAAAAATTGGTGTGTGAACCATCCTAAATGGAGAGCAGCTATCTTACAATTCTTTCCTACTGTTCCTACTGTTTCCTTAAAAGAAAAACTCACTTTAAAACAGGATTCACTCATGTTTGCATGTGACCTTAGTTTCTAGTTCCATGTTGTTATGAACATAGATGGTCCTGTGTTGCTCAATGGTTGTGGCGTGGTGCTGATATAGCTATAGATATATATGGGTTAGGGGTTCCATTCCCTGTGTAACTCAATGGGTAGAGCACATCACTAATAACTGCCAGGGTTGGGGGTTGTATTCCCATGTACTGTAGGTTAATGTTTTGAGCAAGGCACTAACACTGCCTGGGTTGGGGGTTCCATAGAGCACCGGAAGTTCAGTCCTGGTCACATTTTTCTTATTTGAAATCTTCTTCCCTCTGCTAAGCACAGGTCTGCTCTTTCCTGCTCTGCTGTTCTGTTTTGATCTGCTCTCCACTCTGCTCTCCACACACACACACACACACACACACACACACACACCCATTCCTTGCTCAAATAGGCACAGTGGGTACAGTGTTTGTGTGTGTGTGTGTGTGTGTGTGTGTGTACGTGCGTGTCTAGAATATCTTTGGGTTTTAATGTGTTTATCTGTGTTAGTAAAAGTGTATGTGTGGTTTCGTATGTATGCATATGGATGTGTGTGTGTGTGCGTGTGTGTGTGCTGTGTGTGTGTGGGTGCGTGTTGCGTGTGTATTTTATTTACAGTGAAAGGAAACTGTGGGTGATTGTCCCTCTTGGATGTGTGAATAGCTGGTAATGTTTAATTTCCAATCAACACACACACACACACACACACATACAGTTTCTGACTCCAAACATGCACACGAGGCTTGTACATTTTAATAGCCTCTCTCTCTCTCTCTCTCTCTCTCTCTCTGTTTCTTTGTGTCATCCTCTCTTTATCTTCTTCTCTCTCGCTCTTTCGTTCCCTCTCCCTGAAATGAGGGATGTATTGTGGGGTTGTCGACACAACTTCTTATTATGGGGGTAAGTAAGTGTAAAATTGACTTTCCGGCTCGATGTGAAGACTCTCTGAAACCGATTGTGGGGAGGTTTGAGTCCGCAGGCGTGCTTCTCTGTGTGTGTGTGTGTGTGTGTGTGTGTGCGTGCATATACGACCCATGTATAACACTTAGTGTGCGTTGGCTCCCTGCATGCATTTGTAAATGTGAGAGAGAGAGAGAGTCACGTTTTACTTTTTTAAAAAGAGATTTAAAGGGTTCAAGAGAATATCATTTCCTCCTGGGGGCTTTCTGTTTCTAAAACTGAGTTATGTTTGAATGGTTGCTGGCCCACATATTTGTACTACAAATATTTTTGAAAGAATTACAGATTAATTTACTCTCACCGACTCGATTAAATAATTTAGCAAATAATTAACGTACTAAATAAATAAATTGCTAGCTGCCTCACTGACTCACTACCAAACTTACCACCTCTTAGTAGTTTAGGTCAGGCCCTGTGGAGGCTACAGACGAGAACAGGTTCAGGAGAGGACAGGAAGAGAGCGAAGAGAAGTTTGGAGAAGAGAGAACGTTACTAATGCCCTCGGGGAAGTTCTCTTGTCTTTTTCTCACCCTCTTTGGAAAACCGGGTCAGCCTGCTTGTGCGGCCCGGGAGCACATTTAGTTTTAATTCATTTATATCAGGGACTATGTACAAAATACATTAATCTCCAAACAAAGAGCTTCCGATTAGGTGGGAGGGGCTTCCAATTAGGTGGGAGGGGCTTCCGATTAGGTGGGAATGACCTTACCAACCTCTGGACCACGGGTAGAGATGCAGAGAGAGAGGAGGGAAAGAGAGGAGTGGGGAGCAGGCCATTTGTTTGGCTTGAGTCACGACAGGAAGAAGATTGAGTAGCTCCTCCTCCCTTCCTTTCTTCCTTCCTGGGACACAGCAGAGGGAGGGAGGGAGAGAGAGAGAGAGAGAGAGAGAGAGAGAGATGGATGTCTGTATTAACCCGGAGAGAGATTGGAAGAAAGATAGATACAGAGATAAGGAAAAAGAACGACAAAGTGAGAGAGATGGAGAGAGAGATAGAGAGAGAGATGGGTAGAGGGACAGAGAGAGTCAGACTTAAGGAGAACGGCATCAGTGTGAGGGAGGAACGACGGAGAGAACGACAGAGCGAGGAAGGAGAGAGTGGTGGAGGAGAGCGCTAACCCGATAGAGACACAGATAGAGAGAGAGAGAGGAGAGATTGCAAATGTCACTTTGAAGGATGAGTCCACGTGTCACCTGCTTTCTCATTGCTGACACTGCTGTATGCACACGCACGCCCGTACACACACACGCACGCACGCGCACACACACACACACACACACACACACAAGCTCGCTCAACAGATATCTTTATTTGATCTCTCTCTTTCTCTCTTGCAACTCATTCATACACACTTCCTCTCTCACACACAGACACATAGAGAGTCTAGATTTATAGCCTTTTAGTTTCAGATATCAGTGGTTGTATCTATTGATAGAGATACTATAGTCCGGGACAGGTTAGTGTCTTCTTAGGTAATTTCCTTAGCTGATGAGGTTGGAATGTAGCGTAGCTGCCTCTGTTGTTTTCCATACATCTTGTTTTGAGGTGGACCGGGGGCGGATCTATTAGATAATCTCTCCATTCTAGTGCATTCATTGGGTTCTGTCTGCTAGACAGACAGGACCCAAATAAGGAAGTTTTCCTTCCGTAAACTCAAACATCAGTACTCTTGTCATATGATGGCCCACCAGAGGTATGCGTTGTGGTCCGTGGACCGTGGCGACTGTCTGGAGTGATATTATGAGTCATATCACGGGTCATATAGCTTTGTTGAATACCTCCCTCTTTCCTTTCTCTCAGAATGATGTAGAACAGTAACATTTTGGGAGGTTTGTACTTTGGCCCAAAGGCCCTCTTCACACTTTGCAGGTAGTACCCAGATATAAGTTAAGCACTTTTCATTTAAACCAGACTGTAAAGATGCCTCTTAACTTTCCAGTTAAAACTGATTGCTCTTTGTCTTGCAAAATAAATATTAATTTGAACAACTATCTCCTGCAGTAAATACAGCATTATTATGCTTTATTATTGTTATTTTTTATTTGAAAACTTGACTTTGCCAAATAACATTTTGTAGACAACAACTGGCTTCAAAAACGTAAACATTTAGTGTCTGGCCAGACCCTAGTGTTTCACGCAAGTGTTTTGCAACTGCTTTACTTCAAAACTTCAAAAAGAATTGTGAGAAACTTCTCAGACATATTGGATGCGGTGTTCTGAACATTTGCTCACATAACTGTTTCGCTTTGACTCGGAAAACAAGAAAGCACAATAATCTTGTTCATGGCTGAAGTCTCTCTGGCAGCTTGGGCGACTATTGTCAGGTCACTGACTTAAAGAAGAGTAATGCAACACGAACTCCTGTAGGATTTATGCACTTTTCCTAAAAAAAAAAAAGTTACATTAAGTGTTAAATTGAAATTTGTTTCTGTGCCTTTGAAGATGTGTAGGCTATGATCAAAGGCAAGGCTGCGAGTCATATATGTTGGCCTAAAGCCGTATTGTGTTATCACGTGAAATCCGCTTTACTCCCACTTTGCTGTTTTTATTGGTGTTTTCCTTTCTTTTCATTACTTTTGAATTGAAGGTTTTTTATGTTCCTCTTTGCTGAGTTAGTCTCATGACCCTAGGGCCTACAAAACATATTTGAAACCCACTGTATAATTTAAAAAATACACGGTTGTCAATCTGAAAATAACTCTCATGGCGTGCCATTGTTGTCAATCTGAATTGTGTTCTTTTTTTTTTGTTACAAGGTTTTCATCCACCTGACATGACACGTCAACTTCCATAAACGTACATCACCACAGCGGTGGCCGATATTTAAAAGGTCTGCTGAAAATACAACTGAAATAGTTCAGATATGTCGATTCACATGTAACCCCAAACTGTACAATCACGGACCGTTTTATTTTGAGAGTTTTTTGGGCGAAAACAAAGGTAGAATTAGTCCCCAGAGTGATGTGATCGGAGGATGCCCAATCCTTGTTGTGTTAATTAAAGCTCAATGAAATGACAAGAAGGATGAAATTAGCATGGCCCACAGTCTCAGTGAGTCACGCTGTTGGGGAAATACAGTCTTCAAACTCATACGTTGTTTTATTATACTTAGTAGTCTGAACAGGACTCTCTGCGTATAAAAACAAAACATTACAACCAACTATCTGGGGAGCTATCTGTTGCCAAAATCAAAAACGAAGACACAAAATAGAGTTCTGATATTTTGTGGAGGGAATGTCCTTCATTAAAATAATCTTTTGTGTCCATAACTGTCTTTTGTCCAGGCTCAAACCTGCAACCCTTTGATGTCATGTGACCGTGGAAATACATGTTTTGCTGTCCCGTCCTATTGATTTACACCAAGGGGTTAATTGTACGATGTCAACCATGTCCTGTAAACAAGATGTTACACCCACGTCTGTGCAATTCGTGTCTGAATTCACTCAAGGTTTGAACATCTTTCTTTAACCTGTGTCACATTACCTTCGTCTATATCTCCCTTTGACGACTGAAGGGGATTTAATTGAAGAAATGTATAGACGTCAGAGCTTTCATCTGGATTTACCTAGTCTGTTTCTTTGCAATAGCTCTAGAAACTGAAAGTAGATCTTCAGAGAACATTAGGCAATAATACATGGAAGGAAGTTGTTTAGCACAAGGCTGAAGGCTGAGAGCTGTAGATCAGCACAGCAGTGTAAATATCTCACAGTAAATCACTCCCTTTTATGTTACTGCCGTTATACCACTGTTTATTAACAAATCTTAATAAAAACCTGCATTCAAACAAATAAATTGCATTCAAATAGATATTATTTGACTTGTGTAATATGTAATGACTTATTTCTGGTGTCATTACCAACAAATATAGTTACACAAGATCGGCTTCAACTACCGTTGCTATGTAACAGGAGAAATAATGATGGTATGCCGTGGTTTGTGTAGGTGCAGGATGTACCCCTCCCTACATATTCGAGGCAACATGACAGCTGGTTGAACCCGACGGGACCGCGTTGTACCACACAGTCCGATGCACAGCAACATTTTTGGGGTTGCAGGTCAACTGTGGGATCATCATGAGTTTCATCAGTTTGCTCATATACTTCTCAAAAGTGGCAATTGGACACGTCTGATCAACTGCAGACTAAAGACTGCCGAATGGCCAACTGGCCCCATCTGCATATTCCTCCAACACCGGTGCACCCAACCACTCACGGTAGTTGTCAGGAGGCGGGGGCGGGACCTGGAGAGAGACACAGGAGGGAACAGAAAGGAACACATGACACTATGGCCGTAACAGCTGGAAAAAACAAGATTGAACCACTTTCTTTACATGCAGATCAAAGTTAATTTGTTGGTTAAGAATGACTCCTAGCTTTTTTTGGAGCTGGCTTAATGTTTACGGCTAGTCGGCTGGTACACTGCTGTATTTTCTTTGAGACAGTGTCAGGGCCTATAACTAGGACTTCCGTTTTCTCAAAGTTCAGTTGGAGGTAGTTCTGAGACATCCAGTGCTTGATAGCTGTTAAGCAGCCTTGCAAGGAAAACGGCCTACTAAGATCATTCGGTTTGAATGAGAGATACAGCTGTGTATCGTCTGCATAGCAATGGTAATAAATGTAATTGAAGCGATTACTTAAATGTCCTAGGGGAGGCATGTACATAAGGGAAACAGAATAGGACCAAGGGTTGAACCCTGGGGCACTCCACAAGTCAGTGGAGTGGATGACGAGTCACCAGTGGCCACAGATACGTTTTTATTTGACAAATATGAGGTAAACCAATCAATGGCGGCGCCACTCACCCACTGCTGCAGCCTACTATGCAGAGTGGAATGATCAACGTTGAAAACAGCACTGAGACTGTGAAGCAGCAGGAGGACAGAGCACCCCCTTCAGCGTGCATTAAAATATCATTAGCAACCCTGAGAAGTGCAGTTTCAGTGCTGTGCCGACTGGAATTTATTGAAAATATTATTATTTTCGACCACACAAGGAGTTGCTTAACAACCACTTTCTCAAGGATTTTAGATGTAAAAGTAAGTTTGGAAATAGGTCTATAATTCTGAGGAAGAGCTGAGTCATGGCTCGGCTTTTTTAAGAGCGGCTGAGTAACATCTTGTTTGAAATAATCTGGCACACAACCCAAAGTAAGGGAGCTATTCACAACTTAAAGTAATGCAGGGCCTAGAGTGATAAAAACCTCTTTTAAGAGGGAGGTAGGCACTATATAAAAGGGACTAGAAGAGGAACACAGTTGGGAAACACTGACTGTGAGTTCCTGCAGGGAAATTGGTCTAAAATGGCTGAGAAAAGTATTACGGATAGGACAGTTTACCTCTGACGTGAAAGAAGGTAAAATCATAGACCTAATATCTGTAAGCTTATCAATATAGAAGGATATAAACTTTTCACGGGCATCATTAAAAAAAACAAAAAAAAAACAGGTATAAAAGGAGGATGAACAGAACTGTTTATCATACATTCAACTGAAAAAAAAATAAGCAGCTCTCACCTCCTTAACTTTCTGATTGTAAGAATAAAGCAATTCCTTCATATTAATATAGTGAACTTGGAACTTTGTGTTTTTCCAGGCCCTCCGCCCTTCTGCGTTCTTGTATAAGACATCGGATGTTTTCATTCATCGCAGGGGATGAGTTAACACTACGAATTAATTTGAATTTTAGAGGGGCGACCTCATCTGAGGCTGACAAACGGAGGTTATTAAAACAAGTCATTAATGTGGACAGGGAAAGCCACATCCTTGCTAAGGTCTGCAAAGAGTGAAGAAAAATTGCCAGCAGATTGACTCTTGAGAATGGGCAGTGCGTTTGTGGGATTGGGTATCAGCGTTGCAAACAATATCAAAGGCAATGCACTTCTGACAAAGTCTTCAATACATAGAGCATTTAGATTCAGACCCAAGGTAAAGACCGAATTAAGAATATGGCCACGATTGTGTGTCGGCCCAGATATGTGTTCAGAATGTGTGGGACTTAAAAACTCCGCAGCAGACGTATCCGATGCAGAATCAACATGGATGTTAGAATCTCAGACTATAATAACTCTTAATAACCACAGAAAATAAAGATAAAAACTCAGCAACTTCTGTTTAAAAAAAGCTGCTATTTGGGCCAGGTTGGCAGTAAATTACAACAGAGAAAATGGGGGTTAGCCAAGCCCATCCTGAGCATATGCGCCTCAGAAGTGGAGAAATCACCTACGTCCACAGAGTGGCAGATGTGCCGTCTGGTAAAAACAGCCGCCAGGTCTCCTGAAAAAGTCACAATCCGTGGGGCACAGTTCAGTCAAGGGAGAGTTGTCTCCACATTTCAACCAGGTCTCAGTTATAAATAAGAAGCCCCTTCGGATTAAAGACTTATTACAGACGGATCTAGTGTTAATTAAAGCCATCTTGCCAGAGCCACAGGGAGCAGGTTCTCGTGATCGACACCATACATGAACGATGGTCTTACCGGAGGAAGGAGCAGGGGCAAAGCGGAGTTGCCGTGAGCAGAGACGGGACGGAGTCTGAGCTCAGGGGAATGCTGAGGCAGTGAGCGATGCTGGTAATCCGAACCACCGTCTGTGAGTTCAGAACTGGTCAGGGGGACGGTCTCGCTCAGGCGAACCGGGCAGATTCCTGGCAGGGCTGACGGGGAACGGAGGAGGCTGTAGAATGTTCTTCCACAGGTCACGATTGCAGGGATCCACCACCGAATCACGGATATGTAGTAACAAGAATCAATGGTAAACAAAGGTAGCACGGACGTGTCGGACAAACAAAGACGCCAACGATACAGCAAACTCGGTAGAGCCAAACGCCAAAACACAGGCGCCGTCTTGTCACATCACAACTCGTCAATACGTCACAAACCAATCCAACCAAGACAGACCAAAGTCCAAAGACAGTCCTGGCATCATGGGGATCAAACCCAGGCTTCAAGTCAGGGATGACCTCACTGAAAGGTCAAAACCAACCGGTTCAGGAAGTCTATGGTGCCCAGAGCCAGAACATTGTTTAACAAACGGCAAGCACTTTAGTTGTTGATAGACCACCAACACTTTC
>OMKK01085502.1:0-11468 GCA_900302305.1 Polymixia japonica
CAGGTGACCACAACTGTGTTGGAAAATAAAGCAATTAACCCGTGGGTGGATTTACGCCCGCTTGTATAGTCGGATTACGCCTGCTTGTATAGTCGGATTTAGACTTACAAGCGGGCGTAAATCCACCCATTTACCCCTTCCTCGAGGGGTTAATTGCTTTTCTACAACAGTTAGACTACTAGATAGTATTAAAAAAAGACACATAGTTGTGAAATGCAATCATTTATTTACGATTGTAGAATAAATTGTAGAATATTAATCCGCGACAGAATATAGTTCTGTGTAATGAGATTGATTGGAAGGCGCATTGATACTGAAAAATGCGGTCCCAAGCGGGATATATCGTGTGATTTACCCCGCAAAATGGAGGTCACGTGACGCTTACTAGCCAATCAGAATCATGGATCCAGACCCTGCTCATTTTAACGTTGTAGAATAGAACATTCATAGAGCATTCATTGCAGTAGACCTGCTTGGGTGGCTGTTTTCCACAGAGAAGTCGCTTACACGTTTTGCAGATGTCAAGTTTACGACATCTGAAACAACATCGCTAAACAATATCACGCGGATAAAAATAGACTGTTTTTTCCAACCTTGTCGGTCATGGTGACAGATTGTGATTTATTCTAGCGAATCCAGACTCAAAAGGAGTTTTACAAAGATTTAATGTAAATGGTAATGACTGCCATTGGTAGTCTACAGTGTCATATCAGTAAATCCAGTCATTACGCGTCTAATGTATTGATTAAAAAAACAATTAAGTTCGAGAATAAAGGCTAACAAGTGCAAAAAATGCGATGCAAAACCACAAAATCAAAATACTGTATCTTGATGCGTGAAAAAGAAGGCTCGCCTTTGTGTCATTCATTCAGTTTTCCCGTTCATTCTTTCACATCCGTACAGCGTTAGCATTAACCTAGTAAGCATCCTCGTTCCCGAGATACAACACGAACGCGCGTAGCGTGCTCGTACACAGCGGTGATGTCATTCAGAAAACTGGGCTTTGGAAAAGTTTTACAAAGATTAAACCCCCATGGCTTAAAAATACACAATACAAAGAGTAATGTTAATGACCATGTTAATATCTGGAGGTGTCCTGTCAACAGTTTTACAGACCTCTTTTACAATAATAGATGTTGCAGCTGCTATTGAAGACAGTGTGGGGATCACACACTGTCAGTGTGACTATCACCACCTCTTGTTGTGTATCTTCTGTGATCAGTGTGTCATATCTTCAGGAAGTGAAGGCCTGATGTACGCAGGGCGCTTAGGTAAAGGAGATGTGTACAAGTTCAGTAGTCCTTGACAGCAGTGCGGGGAATTATGGTTGAGAACTTGTCTTTGACATGGTTTGTTGGGTCTGAGGGTGGAGCTCAGTGCCTGAGGGTTAGGAAGGAGAAAACACTTAAGACACACTTTAGGAGGTGAGGTGGCAGGAAAAGATGCCGCATAACATAGCAGCAGACTATTACTATCACCCAAGGTCACATTCCTTATAATCATACTAACCGCAACAATATCAGCAGTGGCGGCTGGTGCTAAAATTGGCTGGCAGGTTTGGAAAAAAACAACGTCTAATACCTAGCAATAGAGACAGCTAAACACTGCACCATCACATCTAAGCTAAGCTTTGGGACAGGCTCACCTTATATCGGTAGAGGAGTTCACAGCGACGTGCTTTCTGAGACACAAACAGGTTAATGACCGTCTCACTGAAGTCTGGTGAATAGAGCTGCGGTAGTTGACGTCACGCAATCCCGGCATTCAACAGTCGAACTGAAAACACCGTCATATTGGCAGTAAAGTGGGAGTATTGCTTCATTCAATTAAATTCATTCACACAGTGATACTGTAGTTATCTCTTGGTAAAATAGCTAACGCTACATACAAGTTAGCACACCGATTACATTACACTGCCTGTTGCTTATGCTAATGTTAACTACTGTACCCTTCTAGTGATGACAAAGCAATTTGAGCTGAATATTCATCACAAATTCAGATTTTGTCCATTTGTACCTCTCTGGGCTTTTGTAGGCTTTCAAAGACTGTCCAGAGTAGGATCAAGGAAAGTTGATCAGGTAACTGTAGATGTCTGGATACTGCAGGTCTGGATTGTCGTCTGTTCTGGCTGTTTCAATACTCATGAAAAGCACCCAGGGGCATTATAAGAGTCGGTAATGTTTGATCTACCAAGTTTTGCAATATAATGTTCAATGTCTTTGGAATTAAAGTGGACTCTGACGGCTTGAAATCAACGCTGGCGCCATTAATCCTTGCTCACGGTTTTCCTGCCAACATGGAGGTGTAACGTGACGCCCGGAGCTCTATTGTGGAGGAGTTCCCGGTCTATAGACAGTATAGCCAGTGTATTCAGTCTATCCCACGTCATTGTGATAGTTTTGTCTTCTTCGGGCTGTATGAGCTGAGTAGATTTAGCCCGAATGAAAAATAAATTGTGAGGGTGTGCCACTATAGATAATATGTCACATACGTCACACACTGGTACTGAGATGAAATAAGATGATGGAGCTGCACTACAAGGGGAATTATTTTTTAACAAATTTTCCCATCTTTTTTGCCACAAGATATAAGGAGGACTTCGCCCCCTTTAGCCAATTTAAACCAGCTGTCCTTGAATATCAGCCTCCTCCCCCAGGGCACGACTTTAATTCAGCCGGTTTCAGAGAAAAATCTATTCTATTTTGAACTTTTAGATGATCTTATGTCTGTATCACACAGTTCTATCAGCGGTACCAGATTAGAAGTCTGCACTTTCTCTCTTATAGAGGCTCTCAAGGCTACCAGGGTGTTTCCAGCCTGGGCTGAGGATTGAAGGTAAGGTTGCTGAAAACTTGATGACAGGAGCATCAGACTGAATAGACAGGGTTTTTTTCTTGCTTATTAACTTATTCCATTTTCCTGACAGACATGCACAGATCATAATTTCCAAAAGCACAAATGAAACCAGACTGACAATAACCACTTTCTTACTATTCATCATATGTCTATAATGAGTTTGTGCCGAGATACAACTCGTACCCCCACAATCTGGATTCAGAAGTTGTCTTTTTCAATTTGTTGGGGAACGCCAACATCTGGTCACCGACCAGCCCCCAGTTCGAGGGGCTGATATTTAATTTGCATCCAACCAGCTTTATCTGTCTTCTGCAACATTTCGCGCCCTTCCTGCCCATTAAACTAAATGTATCTGTTCTCCATAGTGGCAGATAAGTGCTCCGGAATTGAGGTTTTGAATTGAAAGAACCCCGGCAATGTGAAATCCCTCTTCTTCAGCGTCCGTCACTGTGTTGCAACCGTCTGTTGCTCTGAAAGGTAACTCGGTTCTCATTTGTATGCAAATAGGGAAACAGTCTGAGAGTGGGGGATAATGTACACTTCAGTGTGCAATGTTAATATTTAAATCTGCCGTGTTGTTATGAACACAGTACACATGCCAATGAGAAAAGCACCAAACCTTGGGGAGGCTTTAGAGAAGATTGTGCTACTAACATATTGACTGGCATACTTATTTTCATGTTCATAAAAGCTGGATGTGACGCCAGCCATTTACCATCTAGGCATTATTGTGAAAGCCCTTTTGCAGCCATTTTCTTTACAATATTACAGGAGTCCCAAATTAGATCTATCCGCGAGGTTATTTCTTTGTGAATATCTGATTTGGATTGTGGTCTGTGTTCAATAGCTGCAGAGTTGTACTGTTATATGTTCCTAGGGTGACCAGATCCCAACAAACCAAACGTATTGACATCAAACACAACCCCCTGATGACAGCCAGAGTTTAGAAAAGCGTCTGTCCTGCAGTGGTTTGACTTTTAAAAACTAGAGCCAATCAAAATGCGTGGGAGGTGGGATAAGGGATACAAATGCTGTGCGGTCCCTCATAAAGCGGGACACCTGGTCGCCCTCGCACAAACCCCAGATGATGACACGGTTTTGTTTTGCATAACGCGCTCGTGGCCTCGGTGAAGTGGAGCGGCGCTGGGTAGGAGGTTGTGGGCTGAAAGTGGGCCTTCTTGCTCTCAGACATGACATCTGAGACTGTTTGGGCTGAAGGGGTTTCAGAGAGGGGTTGAATGACAGTACAGCTCTCTGCCGTCTCACCACACATAACTACGTACTCTTGTGCTGACGTAGCCATAAACTTCATAGACACACAGAGACACTAGTCGTTTAGCTGTCCTGTATCTCCTATGTAGCTCAGGTGTTTAGCACGGTGCTAACAACAGGGGTTTGATTCCCATTGGGGCCAGTCATGGTGAAGATGTACACACTTATGTAATGTCCACCAAAATGTTTATATTTTTCTCAATGCCTTAAAACCTGTGTTCTCGTGTGAAATACCATTAACTCATTTGTTCACTGCATTTATAGTATTTCTCATTGGTTTCATACAAAATGCAAATGTGCAACACATTTATGCAAACCTGCGAATAAAATTGTCTACAATTGTCCCAGTAATCCATTCAGTAAGTGTTGCTGATCAAAATGGATTACATTATTTTTCTGTTGAATGGCATCACTCTCACATGCATTTATACGTATATTATTGTGTAAATCCTTACATGCAAAAAACGAACAGTCGATAAAGTGACATACCTATTACAGTTTTTCTCAATTCCTTTGGCACATCTCTCGAAACATTTTGAAAGGTCTTAGCACTCAAGATGCATTTCCAAAACAGCTTATACATGCAGCAAAACACTATAGTTAACCTGCAAAAGACTGTAACTCACCCAAAACTAAAGGATTCATGATTCAAAATTAAGTTATTGTGTCAATGAATAAGTCATTGCCACCAAGATGCCACGTTCCTTTGACATTGTGTAAAACCAAGGTGGTCAAAATGTTTCGATGTTTTGTCAGAATGACACTGAATGCCTACTGTACCAGTTACTTTTCTGAAGCTAACTGACTGCAGAAGTGAATACTCTGTGATGCTGAAACCTTGTGCTCTTGACGCTGATGTCATAACTTAACTTGACGCTGATAACTTCATCATAACTTAAAGCTGTATTTCACCTGAATTATCTAAAGATAGGCGTGTGTGTGTGTGTGTGTGTGTGCTGTTCCGTTCCTAGAAACTTAATGTTTACTATTTGTACACTGGACGATGACAGGTAAAGTCAGACGAGAAACAACAAGAGAGGAGAGGAGATAAGAGCGGGAGAGAGGAGAACTAGAGACAGACAGAAACAGATAAGGACAGATGATGGAGAGAGAGAGAGAGAGAGACAGGGAGAGGTATGCAACACACCACACTGCATCAACTGTATTTTATCTGGGAGTGGCACAGACATGTGATTGAGAAAGAGACTTGAGGGTGTGTTGGTATACAGTTTGTCTCATTAAAGGTGCTATCTGTAAGATTGGCAGTAATAAACCAAAACAAGAAGCACAGTGTTCTGGCTTGTGCAGGCCGAGGGGAGGATTTGTTTGACGGGCTGTCAAAGCAAAACAAAGACCAGAAAGTAGAGAGAAATAGCACCACTGAGACACATTGAAAACAGAGAGGGGAAGCTTCCAGATGATCACCATTATACTATATTTTACAATACAATGTGATAATTTGACTATTTGATTTTAATATTGCAGATAGCGCCTCTCAACAGCTAGTCCATTTTGCAGATGTTGAATGGTGTACATAATTTGGTAATACACAGATGTGGCATAGTAGGTACTCTAGCTAATAAGAGGGCTGTATGTCTTGTATGTCAGCCCCCTCCCCCCCCACTTACAGTTTTGAATGTTTCAGTTTGTTTAAGCAATTGAGGAAAAAATGTAACAGCGTGCACAGAACATTTAGTCTCAGGTGAGTCGGCTCAGTGCTTATATGAGTTGTTGTGAAGCTCTTTGGTGTTAGCTAATAAACAATCTGACTGTATAAACAGGTTGAAACAATCTAGGGCATTAAAACGTGATCAGTCTGACTGACAACTTCTAACTGTTCTCAAGACTCACTGATGACAGTTGTCTGCCAAGGCATTCCCTGTTCCTGGGCCAACAGAAAACCTTTTCAGAAGCACTCTAATGAGAGTAGTTTGTCTGTGGTTACAGTTTACCACGGCTCTGTACCATACTGTCATGTCTGAGGCACAAACTCACTGTTCAACGCTCTGCTCACGTCCCAGGGGCTGTCCTGAAACCAGCAATACCACAAACAGCACAACTTGGTTTCTTTAGCAAAAGAATCTTCATGAAGGCAAATGTAAAGTCCTAAACATTTGTGTGTGTGTGTGTGTGTGTGTGTGTGTGTGGAGAAGGGGAGTATAGGATTTTGGAGAAAGGCCCTGTTGTTGTTGATAATACAAAGCAAAGTTTAAACCTTATTGATGGCCGAGGGGGAGATTGGTTCATTACAGCAGCAAAGAATAGATGTGAACTTTAACAAGGTACTAAAGGTTATGAATGACAAGGTAGTAAAGCATATGAATATAAAATAAAATACAAAACATATTTAAGATAGTCTCCAAGCTACTAATAAAAGGTTCCTACTGTCTAAAGAGGTTATGATAGCTATTAGGGGCTATTAGGCTGTGGTCATATTTACACATTAAAAATAATCACTTCAATTCATTTCCATTCAAACACAGGCAACGGTCGATGGAAACCGTCGCTTCCATTTCATCCCGTCACCGTTTTTGAACTTTGGCCTGTGATATCGCAGCTTCAATCAAAACCAAATAGTTAAACCCAGATTGACCCCGAGTTGACTGTAGTTTTTCCAGTGCGTCGCATCCGTCGCCTCGCTCTGCAGCGTAACGTTGCTTGCGTCTCTTTTTTTAATCGCGTAAATGTGACTGTAGCCGTAGGCAGCCAGACACCTGTGATGAAGACCCATACTAGGGCAGCATGTTAGGAAATCCCTTTCCACCATTATCAGATTGAATGTTTTGTGAGATAGAGGTTGTCCTAAGTTGTGGAGGTGTGTTTCCCAGCGGTGGAACGGCCTTCCCACTGCAGGCAGGTCACCTGAGTTACTTCCTTTCATCTTCTGTTGTAATCTGAAAACTCACTGCACATCCCCCGTTCACCCCTGAATCACAACTTCCTCTCCATGTTCTCCTAGTTGAGTTGCATCCTTCTCGACTTCCGGTGCGGCGTAAGATGGCCGCACTGACGAGAGCTCCGAGTCTTTTATTATTATTTCCCTAAATTCGTTTTTTATTTTCCTTATTACTCTTAAGGAAAGTCTTATTAATTAACATGTCTGAAATGTAAAAATGCATTCCTAGTCCTCCTCTATCATATATGGTCAAATATGTTCCATCTATTGGATGTACTCTGACCCTTGACCTCCTTACTGTTGGTTGCTTGTAAATGTTGCCGATCTATGAATGGAATCGTTTTCTGTTTTCTGAACTAATTGCAAGTTGCTCTGTAGAAAGAGCGTCAGCTAAAAATGTCATGTAAATGCGGCAAATGCTAAGTGCTCAACATGGAGAAAATATAATGTCCTCACTGCGTGATGTTTCTATAACCGTGGAGATGAATTGCCACTATTGTGTTTCATTAGCATGCATAAGTAAACTATATGTAACTCCATTATCATGCCTTTATTTCAATTAATTTATTTAATCAGGTTGGTCCCGTTGAGATCAAGAACCTCGTTCCCAGGGAGACCCAGAGAGGAAAGCAGCAACACATAATTACAGACATAATTACAAGAAACACATTGCATAATACGGAATAGATGATCTAAGAAGACAGACAGACAGACAGACAGACAGGCAGGCAGACAGACAGACAGAGACAGGTAGACAGACAGACAGATACATTGATGGACAGAGAGGCAGGCAGGCAGACAGACAGGCAGAGACAGGTAGACAGACAGACAGATACATTGATGGACAGAGAGGCAGGCAGGCAGACAGACAGGCAGAGACAGGTAGACAGACAGACAGATACATTGATGGACAGAGAGGCAGGCAGGCAGACAGACAGGCAGAGGGGAGCAACTGTAGGCCATCACTAAAACAGTTCACTTCATTGAAACGTCGACAATTTCCAACATTCCCATCGTCACCAGTGCCAACGGCTTCACTGAGATCACACCTCGGGTTTAAAAATGACGTGCAGATTTCTGCAGAGAGCAAGACAGCATCAGTCTAGCATGCTGTCACAGCAGTTAGACACGGGGTGCTAACAGGCCCCGCTCCACCTCTCCCACCTCTCTGCCAACGTTTAATTGGCTACCCAAACCATCGCTTTCCTTCCTCTTCCTCCCCCCTTCCTCCCATTCTCCATCCGCCAACCACCGGCAGCCTCGTCAGTCTTGGTTAATATTTGATGTGTGGAGAGTGAGTGAGAGGCAGCTCTATGAAAGAGGAGCTATTAAACCATTAGTCAGACTCTCTCTCTCTCTCTCTCTTTCTCTCTCTTCACTTGCCATCTCACATGCAAACACACTCTCACCTCGACCTGCCTACCCTCTCTCACTCTCTCTCTTTACCCACTTTCCCCTTATTAATCTGTCCTTTGTTCTCTCTCTCTCTCTCTCTCTCTCTCTCTTTCTCTCTCTCTCTCTCTCACACACACACACAGGGTTACAATAGGTGACATAAGTAATTCATTACTACAGGCTACTGTGTCCCTTTACCACAATAAGATCTCTCAGGTCTTCTGACCAAGACCTTCTGGCAGTCCCTCTCGACTAAAAGACCTTGTCTTTGCTGCCATTGCCTCCACTCTCTGGATCCCCTTAAACATTAAAAACACAGAGTCAGTTTGTTTTAAATCTACAGTACAGCACCTTGTAACATTCATTTTGAAAGGCGCTTTATAAATAAAGTTTACTTACTTCATGCTTCATATAAAGAGCTGTGGTTGAATGATACAAATGTGTCCTCCTGGAGTCATATGTACCAGCTCACCCAAGAGGAGTCTAGGGGTTTTGCCAACTCGCCAAAACGTCCCATAAAACGTATATTTCGAGTGCTTACATCAGTAAATGTATTGGCAGGAAAGTGGTTGGCATTTTAATGTCTCAGAAAAGTCATTATTTTACTCGTCCGCATAGTCGGCGAACAAAAATATCGACTAATACCGGAGGTGATCCCGTGTCCAAAACGACGGATAATGATACACCTGTGTAAGAGGCATCTATTATGGGGGAACAGAGTATCTTGGCGGAGTTGCATAGTATCCAAATCCTCGAGAATCTTGCTAAAAATGGAATAACATCCCTGAATGATGCAGTTAACAACCTGGGCGGAAGGTGGAAACCAGAATATCTAGACTGTGAGATGATGAGGTGAAGAGAGGCCCTATCATGGAGAATATGGTGAAACAAAACCAAACAGGCCTACGATGTGACAAAGTGTCCATACTAGAAGGCTTTTCTCTCTGCCAGAATATTCAGATCTCTTGTGTAGAGGAAGGATTGGAGGGCCGAGATTTGGATAACTTTCTCAATACACTGCTAACAGAGGCCCTGCTCCTACTAACAGTACTAGACCGAGGCAGGTCATCATCCGGTTCCTTCGAGACAAGGTGAAGTCAGCCGTCCTAGCGGCGGCGAGAAAGACAAAAGATTATTTGGAGGAATACACAGATTCGTTTTTTCCAGGATTATGCCCAGGATGTGCAAGAAAAGTGCACGAAATATGATGAAGTACTGCCCCATCATTCCAATTGTATACCTGTTATCATTCACTATAACCTGTAACTTGAAATTTGCCCACTTGGAACCTATTGCACTCCTGACCATCCTGGAAGGGGATCCCTCCATTATATTCCTTCCCAAGATTTCTTCCATTTTTTCCTAATTAAGGTTTTTGTGGGAGTTTTTTCTTGTCCGATGGCGGGTTAAGGTCAGGGGGTGTCCTTTAATTCCTTGTAATTGTGGGCTTGTGAAGCCCTTTGAGACTGTAAAGTGATTAAGGGCTATATAAATAAACTTGACTTGACTTGACTTGACATGAGGTGAGACACCTATTGCAGAGACAATGCGTCATCTAGAGGCCATCGCGCATCAGCACCACCGTCCCTGTCCCACATCATGGAATAACGAATAAACAGGCCCGGTGCTTCTAGTGTTAAAACGATTTGGTGTCAGTCCACCACACAACCTTATGGCTACGGTTCTAACCAATCATCATGTAATCTTCCTTTAAATTTATCTGCTCTACCAGACAGGGATCGCCACCATCTCCTCTAATCTTTGCCCTTTTTTTAAGAACCTTTAGCACTAATGTTATGTGGAAATAAAGATATAACTGAGATGGAGGCAGGCCAGGAAGAATGATATTTTGGTGGTAACTAGTAACCCTCAAATATCAGCATCCGAGATCTGTTCAGTAATAGATTTCTTTTCTGAGGTCTCAGGTTACACAATAAACTGGACAAAGTCTGAGGCCATGCCACTATCCAGAATATGTCCCCCAGCCATTAGAGACAAATGGAAGTTCAGGTGGATGCCAGCAGGCTTGACATATCTGGGGATTACTGTTTTGAAAAAACTGCAGTTTTTCTCAATTGCTTTGGCTCATTTCTTGAAACAGTGTTTACCTTCTCAAAGCTCTAGGTGCATCTGTCAAAATAGCTTGTAGCACAACACCATAGCTCACTTGCAAAAGGTCATAACTCACCCTAAACATTTAACTCATGCTTCAAAACAAAGTTATTGTCTTGTATAAAAAGTCAATGCCCTCAAACTGAAAAGTTCCTTGGGCATTGTGTAAACAATGGTGGCCAAAATGTTTAGATGTTTAGTCAGTATGGTAGTGGACCCAATGAAAAAATACTGAAGACTGAAATGTGGATATAAGGAACCTTATTTTCAGTCCTATTTTTTCATTGACATTGAATGTTTACTGTATTAGAATGTTATTTTTGTCTAGCTAACTGAATGCTATTGTGTCATTTCACTGTAACGGAAGTCATTTCACTGTAACGGAAGTCATGTCACTGTAACGGAAGTCATGTCACTGTAACGGAAGTCATTTCACTGTAACGGAAGTCATGTCACTGTAACGGAAGTCATTTCACTGTAACGGAAGTCATTTCACTGTAACGGAAGTCATTTCACTGTAGCGGAAGTCATGTCACTGTAACGGAAGTCATGTCACTGTAACGGAAGTCATTTCACTGTAACGGAAGTCATGTCACTGTAACGGAAGTCATTTCACTGTAACGGAAGTCATTTCACTGTAACGGAAGTCATGTCACTGTAACGGAAGTCATTTCACTGTAACGGAAGTCATTTCACTGTAACGGAAGTCATTTCACTGTAACGGAAGTCATGTCACTGTAACGGAAGTCATGTCACTGTAACGGAAGTCATTTCACTGTAACGGAAGTCATTTCACTGTAACGGAAGTCATGTCAAAGACCAACAAGAAGCATGCGACAGCAATGGCTACAACTCAAGAAAAAAGACCGTCTCTGCCAAGCTGCAGAATTAATTAACAGCATACTGGCATCTCTGAACGCATTGCAAAATATTGCTA
>OMKK01085503.1:0-11640 GCA_900302305.1 Polymixia japonica
ATAAGGGCAATGATCCCACCAAATTTCAAGAAGATCGGAGAAACTTTATCCCAAACAGAGTGCGTTTGGGGGCGCTATGGAGCCCACAGGCCACGCCCGAACCCAACCACTACAGACATTTGTCATTTTCACCGGGTCTGATGTGTCGGCCAATTTTCGTGAGTTTTCGAGCATCGTAAAGCCCTCAAAAAAGACGTTTGGCAGAGAATAATAATCCCTACAAAAACAATAGTGTCCTCGCACTTCGTGCCAGAGGGCACCGTTGGGGCCCTGGCACTCTCGTGCTCAGGCCCTAATAAGTAAAAGAAAAATACCTTAAAAGAAACAGATATTAGTTGTTCACTACCCTTTCATTGTTTTCTAAACCAGGTAGTAGACCATACTTTCTCAAAACAAAAATAAAAGCACTGCATTCCATCCAGAGCCCATTGGTACATTTTCTAACCAATCCCTATCAAGCCCCACCTCCGGTGTCATGTTACAGGAAGCCATTTTGATTTTAGGGTCATTTGAACATCAGCACACTGAGGGGAGAGCAGAAGCCAACAAGTAGCCTAAATATATCTGTGTTTATGACAGGAACTTTGTAAGCAAGGGATATCAATGGTAATGTTTCTATCTTTATAGACCCTAAAGAAAATGAAAATGGCAAACGATTTTAAAAATGGCCAAAACTAAGTGTAGGAATGTTTTAAAAACATTCTCAACCAGGCGGTTGATATGTCATTTGAAGGTAATTGTTATGGTAATTTTTAAAGGTTATGATGAAGAGAGATGACATCATGTGTTTGAAGTTTATATGTACTCGTCACACAAGGTGTGAGGTTCTTTTAAAATACCAACGATACTATAGTTCCACTGTTGAAATAAACACACAACCACAGAGAATGACCTTCCAAATATTTGTTTTACTGATAAAAACTTACAAGTACAAAGATAGCTAAAAGCAAGACGGTTTAAAAGGCAGGTGATAATTGCTAAAAACTACAACTGTCTCTACCAGTTCATGTCCCCTAATACCCCTTAAAACAGTAGGCCAGCAGGATATGTTCAGGTTCTTTGGAGCCCCGCCCTCCACAGCATGGCCACTCTTCGGTCTTCCGAGATGCTGTGGAAGACAACAAGAAAAGGGGCTTTCAGGCCCTGCAAGATGGCAACTTCAGTGGCTCACAGACACACCAGGTTCAGCTTGATAAAATAACATCCCTTCACTTAGCTGAATGAAGAGCGTTGCACCAAGTCCCTCTGCCTCTGTAGCACACCTGGCCCATCCAAGGCTCCGACCTCTGTTCAGCTGGTAGAAAAGGTGGAGGGTATGAGTCCAGCTCCACAGTCCTGTGTGTTCCTCCTGTTCTCCTGCCACAAGCACAATAAGTCCTCTCTCTCCGTGCCCTGCTCCTCCCCTCTTCACCTGTGCTGCATCAGGCTCAATTGGCAATCAATGAGCACAAGGGGGTGTGGTCCAGTTCAGCACTGCTGATTCACATCCTGATCCATTCTCAATAAATTTAGTCCATGCAACAAAACAAAAAAATATAAAACACAGCAAATAATCAAAGCATGCAAGCACTCAGTGAATCAGGACATTACTCAACCTGCCATACTGACATACTTTATTCATACAATTCAATATATATACATTTTATATTGATAAAGATCTTTCAGTTGCATTCATAACACAAACTCTTATGGGAAAATATGCCATATTTGAACAATTACTGTATATCATGTAGGCACAGTACATAAAAAAATGTGATGTCCCACAGCGATGACCTCCTGTTGAATTGCAATCATCATTATTTAGGGAAATGATATGATGATGATATGATAACATAGTCAGAATATCTGCTTCTCTTTTTGTAGCCATGGAGACCCGCATATTTTACAAGAGAGGAAAGGCTAGAGGAGAAGAGAGGTTAGCTGCAGTGCTGCCGACTCAGCATGAGGATCTCAGTGATGAGGATGATCCAGATTACATTCCCAATGGGGTAGATGATTCTGACAGCACTGAGACAGATGATCCAACCCTTTGGAGGAGTAGAGGCAGAAACAGGCCAGTGGTGGTACCCCAGGACACTAATGAACCTGATGAGAGCAGCGCAGGAGATGCATTGTCCCGGCATAGAACCTGGCAAAGAGTACACAAGAGTAAAGGTCCTTACACACCAGGCACGTTTTTTTCGTGTGATTAATTCACATGTCAGTGATATTTTTCGAACCTATATCCAGTCAATACAACCATGCACACCAACGACGACTTTTCTCTGAGCGAATTTGCGGCATATATTTTTTCGTCTCCGGTTCGATTCTTGCGAGTTTTCGCCTGCGACTAGAATGCGTCTAGTGTTCATGCACCAATCAGGATGAAGCTTGTTGGTAGCGTCATTGCGTCACGTCCAGACGTATCACAACATTCAACATGGCGGATCCCAAAACCCAAAACCCTGCTCTATTCAATAAAAGAGATACAATTTTCTTTAGATCTGGTGCCAACTGTTGCAGGAGCAACTCAAACTGTCCCACAGACATCCTGAAGTAGGTCCGAAAACGGCCATGGTATAACTTCAGCTCCTGTACCAAACAGTGGAACTCTCCGTGCTCTCCCCTACTCCTGAGTATTGGGTGTACCCAGAAATGTCTTTTCTTCTTTCGTTTGAGTAAAAGCAGAAGCAACTCGTCTTCGCTGGATGAAGATTCCATTTTTTTTTTCGTCCCGCGTTTTTTTTTTAAAGAACCTGCTTAATTAATGCAAAATCGCGTCGCGTTTGATGTGTATATATTTTGACGAATAATTCGCCGACTAATTATTTGCAATTTTCCCAACGTTTATTCGCATCGTTCTTGGTGTGTAAGGACCTTAAAACAAGCAAAGCGTAGATAAAGTGATGGTGGCCTATGAAGGCACAAGGGCTTGTAATCTGAGGCAGTACATAACCAATAAACCAGATAAATGGGGATTCAAGCTATTCTGCAGGGCCAGCTCCTGGGGTATCACCCATGACTTCATTCTGTATCAGGGAAAGACCTCCCTTTTCAATGTCCCCTTGACCTTGACTCAGTCAGCACTTGTGAGAGAGAAGATTGTGATCACCTTCTGTAGGTCACTGCAGGATCCAGATTCAAAAGTTGTCTATTTTGATAACTTCTTTTACGAGTGTTAAACTTCTGCAGGTCATGAAGGCCACTGTGATGTGACTGTGAGATGTCTGGGCACAGTTAGGGGGAATTGTACCAATGAAGCCACAGCTCTGAATAAGAGCTGGCCCAGGAAGGTCGTGGAGCCTTTGACTATGTGTCTGCTGATGGAATAGTAGCAGTGAAATGGCATGACAAATGCATGACCTTTGTCAGCAATGTTTGTGGTGTTCAGCATGTCGGTATAGTGCAGCGATACAACAAAGAGACGAGAAAGGTTCCAGTGCCTTGTCCAGCAATCATCAAGGAATACAATAAACATTTGGGGGGAATAGGGGAATAGACCTGTCTGATATGCTCATCCATCTGTACAAGACCCCCATGAAGTCACAACGATGGTAGCTCTTCGGATACGTCCTTGATCTTTCAATCGCCAACAGATGGCTCATGTACAAGCAAGATTGTCTGGCACTACAAGAAAAGCCTATGCCTCTCAAGATATTCAGAAGATCAGTGGCATCCTACAAGCAATCAACAAAGCCCCTGCCAAAGTTGGCCGCCCAATGTCTTCTCCACCACCTGCAAAAGTTCCACAAAAAGCGTAATGCGTACTGCTGATGTGCATTATGACAACATTGGTCATTGGGCCACCTTTGGCTCAAAGTGTGGCCATTGCAATCTTTGTCCAAAAGGGGTTTCCAGATGGAGGTGCCATAAATGTGATTATTTCTGTGCCTGAACAACAAAAAACAGTGCTTTGTTGCGTACCATCATTGGAAATAGACATTTCCTGCAGTGTAATTCCATCCGTGGTATAATTCCTGACAGTGACTCATCTGCCACAATAAATCAGTTATTGTTCTTTAATGATAGACTTAAAATGAAACAAAAGATGAGTTTTAAAAGAGCATGAATCATTAGTTTATGTTTTTAGCCAATCAAAGGCTCTATAATGATATTGTTTGTTCAACTGAATCAATTAATCTCCTCATCTTGCATTAACCACTCAGCCATTCCACAAACTTGTGCTGCCCAGTAATATAATTTCAAATTGGGAAGATTAAGGCCTCCTTGATTTTTTTAGGTAAGCTAACAGCTTCTGTTTAATCCTGTTTCCTCTATTGCCATATAAATGTGGAAATCAACTTATCTAGCATTTTAAACACTGATACCGGTATCCAGATGGGCAATGACTGAAAAAGATATAATAGCCTAGGAAGCATATTCAACCTAACCATTTCAATTCTACCAAATAATGAGAGTGGGAGATCCCATTGTGCCAAATTCAATTTTATTTGAGCAATTAATCTGCCATAATTTGCTTTGTACAACTGTGATATTTCTGGGCTGATCATGATGCCTAGATACTTAAATCCTTGTGTAGCCCGTGGAATTACATACCATATAGGACACAATTACTTCATGGGTTTTTGTAGCTTTAATTTTATTGTTGACCACATTTGCAACAGGTCATTTTAACAGAGTGCGTAAGATACTGAGTCCTTTTAGAATTAGAATTACATCCACGTACAGTGATATTTTATGTGATCCTCCATCTTATTGACAATTTAAATTGTTCAGACGTACACCCATTGAATCGGACCCTTGACAATGGTCTGGAATACAATACTTTAACCCAATTTATAAAATCTGAATTAAATCCCATTTTCTCAAGTGTATGTTCCAAATATAGCCAATCTATTCTATCAAATGCTTTCTTAGCATCTAAGCCGAGAAGCGAGATAATTTAATTTCTTGTGCCACTGAGAATATATTCAGAGTTTGTCTAACGTGATTTGCCCCTTGTCTTCCCGGTATGAAACCTGTCTGATCTGGTTTAATACACATCTGGATTCTTTTAGCCATTATTGTACTCAGTATCTTTACATCACTACGACACTACCTGGCGTGCTTGTGCTTTACGTAACTGAAATGCCAGTAGCCGACTAGCTCTGTTTCCTGATTCATAGCACCTTTAACTAGAAAATCACAGTGCGCCTTCATTTTGTATGTCAGTAGGTCATTTAAATCCTGTCTGTATTGGCCAAGAGTGGTTTCATTATGTCCTTTTATGCTCTCGTTCCAATTTCTCTATACAGTTTTCTAAATCTAATTGTTTGTTATCATGATATGCCATCCCTTTTTGTCTTCATGTACTTTTTCTGGAACAAGACATAATGATCTATGACACAAAATGGCCACCCCTCTTTTCTTTCCATTTTCACATGACGCACTAAAACCCTGCCCCACCCATTCCCTTCACAACTTGTGTTCCTTGTCATTCAAATGAGTCTCCTGAAGTAATGCTACTGAGCATTTCAGTCTTAACTGATTAATAATTTTCTTCCTCTTTATGGGATGATTGATTCAATTTCTATTGTAACTAATGAAGTTCAATGTATTCATATTTTGATACTGTTAAATTAAATTAACTATCAATCCTGCAACATTTCTTATGTTTTGGTTTATACCGTACCTTATAGGTTTGCCATATATAAATTAAAATCCAAGTGTTTTTCATCTATACATGTTTTCCAAAAAACGCTGAACATTAAGAACAAATAAATGATAGAATATTATTAGACACTGCAGTAAACAATAGTGAACTTCCAATTGTCTGGTAGATTGCCTCAAAAACAAAGAAAAAATCAACCTTTTTCTTACAAATAAAAATTCCAAAAGCATTCCCCAGTCATTGTAGTAGAAAGTTTGCCATGCAATCTAGTGTTCATTTGTTGACTATATCTCTGTTTTAGGCTATTTTAGTTATGGGTCTGGTGGAGTTGGGTATTCAAGTGTCTGCCTTTGCCATGGCATCCTCTTCTGAGTGATTTTGACCTGAGACCTTGTAGTTAAACTCAGTCTGGATGAGTCATTTCTCACTTCTCTCTACTTACCGCAGATCTAGTCACACTGTTAGCCTGCCAGTGCAGTCCAACTCTAGCTAGTCTGCTCCCCAGTCATCCTCTCTCTCTGCCTCTCTGCCAACCATAACATGACACCAGCGCTTTGGTTCACTGGTCACCTGACACTAGAGATCCAGGATTGTGACTGACGCAGTGATCATGGCCTCAGACAAAACACTACAGATTTGTCAGCTTAGATAAGTACTAGTACACAACAACAAAAGTACTTTGACCAAGTGCTGGGTAGAAGACTTGGAATTTAATGAAAAAGATATCCATTCACTGGAATAAAGCTCCTTTGCTGATGTTGCAACTAAACACGATACCTGCTGTATAGAGCAGCAGACTGTAAAAGCTTCAAAGCTACATCTGTCCTACAGTAAAACAGGGAAAGTACAGTAAAACAGGGATTTTGTAAACGGTTAAAGTAAAGAAGCCAAAGTGCAGCAGTGTAACAAGCATGTACAAGTGTAGCTTCTATAATCGTTTTATTGAATTCAATTACCTTGCTGTTGCCTGAGAAACACCAGTGCTCAAAATTAAGTTAAAGACCCCATGAAATCAAAATAGATTTAAGGTTTTTTTTTATCACATGTCTTACACTGATTGTCACCTATATAGGCCAGTATCTGGCCCAACAATGACAACATTTTTTAGAGTTTGTAATTTCCTGGAAAACAATTAAAAAGTTTGATGACTCATCCTGTACTCGGGGGTGTATACTAATTTTGCGTCCTGTAAACGCCAATCAATATCCGTAACAAGTCCCTCCCTAGCTTCCTGTTTTTACAGGAAACACATAAATATGCTGAATAAAATAGCACTCAACTAGTCTGAATCCATCAGCTCTTCTCTAGTGTTTGAGAAATCGTTTTAATTCAAATTCACATTATAATCATTTAGCAGACGCTCTTATCCAACGCGACTACCAAAGTGTAACGGTAGAATAAGCTTAAATTAAAGCCGAGCTGATTTATTTTGTAAGGTGTGTTCAAGGTCTTGTGCTAGGAGAGGGAAAAGGTACATTTTCTGAAACAGCTCTTCAGTGAAGGACTCTGAGTAGGTCTGGGTAATTTAGTCTGTCCTTTATAACAGCGTGTTTTGTTATGTGTGGGTTTCGATCTGTTATATCATGCTATCTTGATATGAGTCAGTTCACTTGTACAGGATGTTCAGATAAGAGGAAAATGAGCTTTTTGTTACGCCAATATAGACAAACAGTATCAACAATGAGGTGTTCCTTCCACTGGTTTTAACAGCGCTCCTTTGTCACAAGCACCAGCACACTTTGAGACAAAGGCAGTACTTGCATGCTGACACAACCCCCCCTCACACACACATGTAGCATGCTGTAGTTTTTGGGGCAAACCTAGGAGGGACGTCCTCTATTGCTAATCACTCTGGCTCATTTCCCTCAAAAACAGGAGGCCGCGATTACACTCCGGTCGCCTGCAGCTTCCAGCTGATATGACCGAATCCAACCCATCTGTCAGGCATTGCCCACCAACACGCATGCACTGCTGTCGCAAAACTGAGCGCCAATGGCGAGCAACATAGAAGGTACATACCCTTAGAGGAAAACTCATCGCTGCTTACAATGCATCCAGTTGTATTGGGTCAAGAGCAATGGGGAGACAACAGATGTTAATGTGATCCTTGACCTGTTATCTATTCCCACCAGGGCTTGATAAACGTTTTATCTGACCTACATTGATGATCATCAAAACCTTGGAATGTCAAATGGAACAAAGTTTTGGAAGGCTTTGCTTTGAAGTGTTTAGAAGAGTTTAAAAGATTGCACAAAATATCACCTGCTGTTTGGATATCAGGAAGACACTATCCACTCCTCTCTGTCCCTACACACCTACTTGTTCATTATGTTCCTCTGATACCCAGAAATAAAATGTGTTATTATTATTCAGATGCCAATTTCAACAGTATTGCACTCACATGTTGTTACTGTATTTTTATTTACGTAAAGTAACTGTCTTATACCACAGTAAACGTACACAGCGTAATATAATACAAAAATGCATCAATACAAAAAAAGAAAAATAATGTATAGCCTATAACACAGTAAAGCTGGAGTGCTACACTAAAGACTCAGTCCTGTCGCTCTTTCACTCCCGTCTGTCTGGCTACGGATTTTCATCGACATCACACCTGATATTTTTCCTTGCAATGCAACGGGAGAAAGAATCTTCTTGCATCCTGCAACCATCCCCTGCTCATCACAAGCAGCATCCATTGCAGCAAGTAGAGACGTTTGGTCTCGAGACCGATGATCATACACCTTCCACCTCCATGCAGAAAAGAATTGCTCAATTGGATTCAGGAATGGTGGAAGGTGGAAGGAACACCTTTGGTGGACAGCAAACCATTCCCTGAAGACATTCGCCTGGTGGAAACCTACATTATCCCACACAATTGCAACATTTGGCAAGTCACGCCTCACCGAACCTCGCTCATTCTCAGGGATACGATCTCTGTGGAGGGCGTCCAAGAACAGTTTCTGGGTGTTGTATGGGCCAATATTGGGAACATGTGTACTCACACCATTCTCAGATATTGCCCCCCCCCCCCACCATGGCTCAGTGGCCTAGAACATTTCGGCCATGTCTCCTGCCTTTGACCAGATTGAAACCAGCCTCATCCACAAACACAGGGTGTGAGGGATTTCACTTCCTCCCAGCTCCATTATTCTCTATATACAGTATACACAATAAACAAAATATCAAATGTAGCAAATGCAAGTATATACAGGCCTATACTGTACGTATATAGAAGCTATAAAACCCATAACATTGTATGATATTAAAAAAAAACGAAGGGCTTGGATTCAGAATGCAGAGCAACAACAGCAGTAATAATATTTCCTCTGCCATGATGTTTTAAACCCCAAATCCCCCTCCTGTACCACGCTCCTCTTTAACGGATGGGATGCTCCTGATTGGTCCATAATTATATAGGATGTGTTAAGTAATCAGATATGGAGCTCTGTGATTGGTATGTTTTCGAGACAGAGCTCAGGCGTCATCACAACTATTGCTATGGTGATGTACCTGACTGTCTGTACCATTGTGGTAACGTGAAGTATTTCTCTGTGTAAGGCTGCTCCTGGTACAGGAAATGCCAATCTTAGTTACGTTTTCTTTCTGGTATTTGCAGGTCAAGATGACTTTCTACCTCTTTTCTCTGAAGCAAGAACAGACTTACATTATATTCATGACTTCATATAACCTTTTCAACCAACTTGACCAATAGAACATCCTTGACTAACTTGATCACATATAGGTTATGTATTCATTATGTAAATAATAATAATAATACATAGGTTTTATATAGCGCTTTTCTGAGTACACAAAGACGCTTTACAAAGGAACAAATAGACAAAAAACATGGAGGTATACAGAGACATGACAAGTACAAATAATTACAAAAAGAAGGATGGTGTTGGAGGTCAAAGTAGGCTGTTGTAGGCTATTTTGAAAAGGTGGGACTTGAGTTGGGTTTTGAAGGAGCTGAGTGAGTCAGAGTTTCGTATGTTGGGGGGCAGAGAGTTCCAGAGGGTTGGGGCAGCAGTGGAAAAGGCTCTATCCCCCAAGGTGCGGTACTTGGTCTTGGTGACGGGGGTGAGAAGGTTTGCATCGGCGGAGCGGAGTCGACGGGCGGGGGAGCGGCGCTGGAGGAGATCTGTTAGGTATGAGGGCGCCAGGTTATTGAGGGCTTTGTAAGTGATGAGGAGGATTTTGAAGTGGATACGATGCTGAATGGGGAGCCAAACAGTATCCGTAACACAATGATTATACAAATAACACAATTTCCTTCAACAACTACTTTACCTGTACATACTGGTACCACAGCTCCTTCACTCTTTCACACTTCCTCTCAAATTGTACACCTTGTCGAGTTGTTTCATGGTCATCTGATGTCTTTTCAACACTGTCAGAGATGCTGACAGAGTTGATATTTTGAAAGACGCCATTGTCCTCTAAGGTAGCACGCTGGATCTCTCTCAGTGTAATGGCATTCTTTGGTACCACCATGTTGCAGATCTCTTGCTCTTGTCGAGGTGTAAAAACTGTCTTTGTATAGTCCTACACACTGGAATTCACAAATAGATAATATTACTGTATATGTACTGTACTGTACTATAATGCACTGTCCTGTGTGCCTCACGTATTTCTTACAGCAAGAGTTTCAGACATTCATGCATTTACTTTTACTTCTGACTTTTATTGACGTTATGTAATTCTACTGTATTTTTTACTTTAATTATACTGTATTGCTATAACTGGAATACTGTAACATGAATAATTCCAGTATTGACTGAGTACATACTGTACCTGTTGTGGATGTTTGGATAATTGAAAACATGGTTTACATGAGGCTGTGCTCGGCGACCAGCCTCTGCCATTGTAAGGCCATGGTTCATTACATGGTCCTCAATTGTGGCTCGTATTTCATCTGGGACAGCTCCATGTCTTTGTACTCTTCTGCCTCTTCCTCTATTATGCTGTCTTCCCCTCACTACACCACCACAGATCCTTACTCCTCTTCATCTTCATCTTCCTCTTCCTCGAGCAGGCAGTTGCCCCCGTTCATTATTTTCCTGGCCAGGTTCCTCCATGTTCAGACATTGTAGTGATTCTGTTGTGGTCAAGCTCTATAAATGTTTGGCAAAATCCATATTCATGAATAGCAGCTGTCAGCTAACTTGACATAATGTGTGATTGGTTGATGTAAGATGTGAAACTCTCCATTCGTTAGTCAAGTTCAAGTTTCACCTGACAATGGCAATTGGCAATTTACCAATTTATCGGATGTTACAAAAAATCCATATTACTGTAATGATATTCATGGTATATATGCCAGATTTTGACAATTGAATGGACTATTGTGCATGTGATGACTTGCATAATGAAAAAAATCATACATGTTTTGGAGATTACAACTATTCAACTGAGAAGCAACATAATCAGTTTTGTCAATAATAATCAGCAAGATACAGTATATTCAATTGGTAATTGTGCAAATTGTAGACAATTATACTTACTGTGCTAAAACCTGTGCAATTTGTTTAAAAGAATGAGAAATTCAAACCTGTTGTGAGCAAGTGCCCAGTGGTTTGGATGTTTGCACATGTTGTTTTGAAAATATTCATTTGAGAATTGTGCCAACGCAATTGAGAAAAACTGTAAATAGCCTTGACATCTAGGTCAGGCAATCATTCAGACCACTATTACCTTCTGTCGAGCTCAAGGGCCGCTGCACACCCATACCTGCATATCGGCAGAGCCATCAGCTATGGATTTGTTGTCCAGCTAATAGTGACTGGTGGGCTAATGTTTCTGCTGTTAAAAATAAGCATAGGAGATGCTACACTGTTTACTAAGTGTCTCTTCAATAAAGATAAAAAGAAGCTTCTACAGGTGTTTTGTTTGATGTGGAAATGTGGGCAGTGTTATTAATCCCTTGTTTTTCTCTTAAATAGGATAGTAGCAACCAAAAAAAGCCCTCAAAAACCACGAATGAAGCAATACTCTCGTAAGGGAACAGATTTGTTCACGCTTGAAATGGAGCTGGTGTTGGGGGGGGG
>OMKK01085503.1:11660-22953 GCA_900302305.1 Polymixia japonica
GGGGGGGGGGGGGTTGTTTATAAGAAGGGACAATGAGTTGATGTCCTGTAAACAAAATGAATCAACATTCAGTTTTATGAGAGCATCTGTCACCTCAAAATGACGGTTTGTTTGTGTTCAGAATAACATTACAATATAGTTTTTGTCTGCTTTACATGTCAGTTATCTCATTTGAAACCTACCGTGCAGCAATTTGTTGGTTGATTTGTCCATTTTTAGAAAAGCTCTGCATGTAGCAAATATTTGCTGCACCCCATTTATGATAACATTTTATAGCTATATCAGTTATTAAAATTGCTTAAGTTAACTGATCAGTGGAAATGGCCTCAGCCACTGCCAATTAGGAGGGCGTTGATACCTGTCTAAACTTCGTCTAGACCTGCTCTGGACTGTTTTTATTCCTGTTCACAGGCTCTTCTTCCATCTGGCTGATGTATTACTCCACACACTGGTAGTAGTTTTACTGTAGTACTGTAGTTTTATTTACAGTACTTTTGCTTACTGTAGTAGTTCCACTATGTTTTACCATCTAGTACTTCATGATGTATTATTATTTCAGAATCCTTACCTGTTTTTTCCTATTTGTTTTTACCTTTGCTTGCCTGTACCCTAGTTGTAGGCTGCTGTAACGACCTAATCTCCACATTGCAATTAATAAAGTTCAGTCTACAGTAAGATAATATAAAAATCAAATGTCGGTAAGATGTAGTGGAATATTTGACTACAAGAAAAGATGCTGTATACCAGTGCATACATATTGACCAGTGAATTCTTTCCCATCATAAAATCTTAAAGGATTTTGTGCCTAAAACCAAAACATTCACAAAAAATACTTATTAACATACTTAATATTTTTTTTAATCTGTAATCTGCAAGCTCCCTAAAATGCTTCATTCTACCTCCCTCTGGCTGTATTCTGAAGTTGGCTCTTTAACACACAGTCTTTGTATGGGAGCACATGTGGTACAGTGCCAGTCTAGTGTGCATCCACCATAACAAGCGGTTGCAGACACAATATTAAGCAGGTTATAACATCCAACTCAAAACGTTAATATTTGATAGCATCATTTCAAGTTCATTTCACCAGATTATTGCAGTAATGACTAATGCCTGGTTCTCTAAAGCAGCTTGGCAGATATGATGAGTAGTTCTGTGATTTCCCAGTGGACAAGAAGAAACATGCCACTCTGAGGCTCTGTGGACAGCCAAAACCCACCGTACAGAACACGCCTTGGGTTGTTTATTGAAATTCAACTTGGGAGGTGGTGGGCTGGTAAATTCTACATGTCCATCACATTTTAACCAAAAATATCTATATTTCAAAAAATACCCCTCTTCAATCTCTTACACTAGCTTGCAAGGCTAAGCAGCATTATGTCAAGGAACAATCACGGTCCATATCAGTGTTTGATACTGCTAAGTTATGAAAAGTCTCATTTCAATAAGTTTAAATGCAGACAAAGGGCTTCCTGCTAGTTGGCGGATGACGTCTCGAAAGTTCTGGAACGGAACAAAGGAACAGTGAAGGCACTGTCATCGTGTTCATTGGGAAATGCAGAAACACGGAGGTTGAGGATATGATTTCACATTCTGCATGGGAGTGTAGGATTGTACTGTAGGCCCAATGTGTTGCTGACACAGAGGTACAGCTGAGAACAAAAGGATGGAGACAGCGTCGCTAAATGATCCAGAATTAGCTGAGTGGGTGCGCGAGGTTCAGGCCGCGGTGCTACTTTCTGCCCGCTGCCAAGCTAATAATACCCTGTTAGTGCTGCTGAGTGGGAGCACAAGGTGGGAAGACAGCACTGTCCAAGTACGTCACCGGGGGTTGCAACTGCTAAAAACAGACTGACTTTTTCCCAAACAAAAATAGAGCCGATGCATTGTTGATGCCCTCTGAATTGCAGCTGACCTCTCAGGTGCTGGTTAGAGCAGCTGTAATGGTACAAATACAAAATACTTTGGAGCAAACGTTACATTTTGCAGCTAGGCTTCATCTGGTTCGCTTAGATGTGTTTTGTTGCTGTTGGTTGATACATGTAAAAATATGTAAATATGAAATGAATTTTTCATCGCAGTTATGACTTATGCAGAGGGGGCGATGTGCAGTGTTTGACAAACACAAATAGTGATTAACACAAATAACCTGCCTGTCCCTCTCTCTCTCTCTCTCTCTCTCTCTCTCTCCATAATTATAGAAACATAAAATATCAGGACAAAATCTGCTATTTCAATTAAATGAACTAACCACATGAATCCAGTTGAAAGCCATGACCCCTTTTGGATTTCAGGAAGATGCAGGTAAGGAGAGGAGAACGGTTAAGACTTTTAAAAAAGACCGTGCAACTTGATATCAGTGATTCTGCTAATATTTTATACATTCAATGTATGCAAATATAGAATAACACACTAATATTCAGTCTCAACATGTTGAGCCGTGTTAGCTCAGTGCCGTACTGTATTTCAGTAAGGTGATCATGACTGGTGTGTTCCTGCTCCTTGAAATGGGCCGCTGTGTCAGCGTGTTTGTGTTTGTTTTCCTGTCAGTGCGTGTCAGTTTGTTTGTATGTGTGTGTGTTTGCGTGCGTGTGTTTCAGTGCGTGAGTTTGTGTCAATATGTGTCAGCGCGTGCGAGCGAGCGAGCGTGCGCCAGCCTGCAGGGTCCAAGGGAGTGCGCTGCCTGTCACCGCCAGGGTCTCCCATAGCTCACCCACCCAGCGGCCCAACAAACTCGTTCATCGCTCTCGCCTCTCTCGCTGCGCGTGCCCGTCCACTCATTTGGCCCGTGCTGTCGTGCTGTCGCCACGCGGCCTCTTCCCTCCCTCCCTCCTTCATTTCTACTTACACGGGTCCGTCGATTTCACCAGCCTACAGCCTGGGTCGCGTAACGCTCCGGCCTTCTCCGTCTCCCTCCATCCACCGACACCTCGCCGCACGTGTCACCCTGTGTCCTCGCACCCTGTCCTCTCCAGCTCCTTCAATGGACTGCGACAGTCTGACAGAAGGTCACCAGTTTGAATTCCCAACTAGGAGAGTCTAAGGAAGTCTCCCTGAAAACGTATCGCCTACACACGCTGTAGAACAGGGCCCTTAGCCCCAAACAAGGGTTGTACAAGGGTGCTCGAGTGTGTTTATTAATAATGAATGTAACCATACATCCCCCTTCGACCTACTGCAACGGGCTGTAATTAAGAAGGGACAGTATTAGACAACCTACTAAATAAAATAAAATAAAAGTGGCATTAAAGTTAAAGTCATTATGTAACTAATTATGTAATTTTCCATGAATCCAGTTTTAATTCAATGTTAAATAAAGTTTACGAAAATATCTTAGTAAACTAATTCAAACTTCCATCTTTCATGTTTCCATTTCTTTGTCTTTTCATCTGTACCTCTGTCCAGACCTTCCTCTATTCCTCGCTTTGATCCCGGGGTTTCTCTCTTCCTACAGTTTCCTATAGTGTGCAGCTTGTTATCGCCTATCCCTCAGAGGGCTGAAGTGTTTTGGCAGGCCTGCTTCCAGAGACATACAAGGACACAGTCTGAAAGAAACAGAGTCAGAAAGGACTGACCTTTCCCCTGCTGGAGCAGCGGAGCACAACAGATCGCTGGGAAGGAGAGGGTTTAATCAGATCACTGTGCCCTTTGTCATTAGCTGTCTGACCTGTCGGCCTGTATACCAGTCTGTCTGTCTGTCTTTCTAAATGTTTGTTTGATTTGTCTTATCTGTTTGTCTTTACATGTCTGGTGTTTTGTTTTAAAAAGGTGTTATACAAATAATTCATATTCACGCCTATCCACCTATGAACCTGTTCACCCTTCCATCTGTCTGTCTGTCTGCCTCTGTCCCTGTGGAAGTGTAGCATAGGACAAACTGTGTTTCTGGCATTGTGGCCTGGCATTCAGCTTCATCGTGCCCCCCACCAGCAGTAAATCATTACCTTTTTGGCAAAGAACACATTGTTCCTGATGGTCCTTGGTATGCTCCCACAGAGTTCCCAGACTTTAGGTCAGTGTGGGTGTGTGTGCATTGCTTATACATGCTTATGTGTCTGTAAAGGACAGGGACTATTTTGTGTGTATAGGTAATTACACATCTGAGCGGACAAAAATGACATGCAGAGTTCCCCAAGGCTCCATTCTGGGGCCTCTTCTGTTCAACATGTACATGATCCCACTGGCTCAGATGGAATACAACAAAATATGTTACCATAATTAGACAACACACAAATTTACATAACCATATCACCAGGGGACTATGGTCCAATACAAACACTGAGTAAGTGCATTGAACAAATCAACGATTGGATGTGCCAGAATTTTCTTCAGTTAAACAAAGACAAAACTGAAGTCATTGTTTTTGGAGCCAAGGAAGAACGATTAAATGTCAGCGCTCAGCTTCAATCAGTAATGTTAAAAACCACAAACCAAGCCAGAAATCTTGGTGTAGTCATGGACTCTGACCTGAATTTCAACAGCCACATTAAGAAAATTACAAAGTCAGCCTACTATCACCTTAAAAGGGACATATTATGCTTTTCCTTATTTTCTTACATATACTGTATATAATGTTACAATGTCAGATGTTCATATTAAACATGTCCAAAGTGTCAAATAATGAGCTAAACGAATTATAAAAAAAGCTCAGGCTTCAGACTGCTCTGGACGTTAAGTTTCAAACGGTTTTTTTCTAATTTTTGCATGAGCTGACATCAACTCGGGACGGATTTCTTTATTTGGTCATCTGCTCCAGGCAGTGACAAAAGTTCCCCAGTCAAAGACAATGAGGGAAAGATGATGCAGGCACATCTTTACAACACATTTTTTTATAAGCAATCAACTATAACCAACAGTGCAGGGAGATACTATACAGTCATTTAGCGACAGCAGAAAAACATTATAGTAGTTACGTTACCTTTGTTATTTCCTGACAGCAGACATTTTCCACTTAAGTCAGCATTTTAGCCCATTTCCTACATGTACACACAGAGACATCCTGCTGTAATCTTTGTTGCTGCGGATGTTCGTGCTGTTCACTCTCATATTCCGGATCAGATTCGGGCTCGAACATGTACGGTTGGATTTGAGAAGTTGCCATTTCCAGTCAAGAACAAGAAACTATATTACTTAGTAGGTTTACAGTTTGCTTTCTGAACCTCCACTCCAGCAAGAGGATGTTGGCCAATCAGAAGAAACTGGGCTTTTAGGGAGGGGGGCCTTAAAGAGACAGGAGCTAATACAGCTTGTTTCAGACAGATGCTGAACAGAGGGGCTGCATAAAGGGCCATTATAAGATAAATAAGGACTTTTTTGAACTATGAATCATGCAAAGCTACTCTAGTGGAGTCCCAGGATAAATATAAAGAGCTGGAAATTGTCTTTTTTTTAGGTCTCCCTAAAAAATCATTCAGACAGCTGCAGTTGATTCAGAACGCTGCTGCTCGAGTCCTCAGTCACTCAAACCAAGAAAGTGGATCATATCACTCCAGTTCTCAGATCTTTACACTGGCTTCCTGTCTGTCAAAGAATCGATTTCAAAATACTACTGTTGGTTTATAAAGCACTGAATGGTTTAGGGCCAAAATATATTTCTGATCTTCTGCCACGTTATCAACCATCCAGACCTCTCAGGTCATCTGGGACAGGTCTGCTTTCTTTAGTTTTCATGCACCACATATCTGGAACAAACTCCCAGAAAACTGTAGGTCTCCTGCAACTCTCAGTTCTTTTAAATCAAGGCTGAAGACTGTTTGCTGTTCTGTTTGCCACTGCTTTTAATTAAACCGAATTTGAGGCTTTTGATTCATTTCTTGCACTGCACTGTAACTTTTATTCTTGTATTTTATTTTCGTACTGTCTTATTCTACTTTATCTTATTTTTATTTTCTATTCTCTTACCTATTTTTAATTGTATTTAATTGTCCTTTTATAATGTGTTTGTTTTGCACTTTGTCTTAATGCTTTTAATGTTTTATGTAAAGCACTTTGAATTGCCTTGTTGAAATGTGCTATACAAATAAACTTGCCTTGGCTTGTATGTCCACGTACAAGGAGGAAATCAGTAGTCAGGTGATGTCTGGTGACATCATTGAGCTGTATTTTTTTACAGCTTTGGCTTCTCTCTCTCTACTATCTCTCTCTCTCTCACACACACACATGAACTCATGAAAGCTCACGCACACAGACTCATTGAGAGTGAATGAATCGAGCAAGGGCACGTCCGTCTGGGTAAACAGAGACAAACAGCCTTCCATAATTCATCAGTCAGCCTCTGGGAGGACAGCCAGGACAAGCTTCAGCCTCTCATTCATCTGCAGTGTAACAGTAGTAGAGCCCCATTCACTCTGGGCAAGGCTTAAATACACCCAGTGGAGTTTTCCCCAGGAACTACTCAGATTTGTTTACATTCTATTGTAAACAATGGTCTTAACTGCAGTAGGGAGTTTTATCCTAGTGTAGTATTCTTTGTCAGTGTAGTATTCTTTGTCAATGTAGTATTCTTGGCCAATACTACATGATCAATGCAGTATTCTAAATAATGTATACCCTCATGGTACTTGTGTTTTGGATTAACACTTAACAGTGTTGGTATTGCTGAAGTCATGGAGTCCTTTATTTTGTTGCGATTAAGCAAAAATACACTACTAAAAAAACCGATTACTAAATGATAATTACCATGATATACAATTTTAAACATACTGTACTGTAATTGACAATGGTAGCATATTGACAGAAGTATACTGTGCATGACATTATTAAGTAATTGTGCAACATGAATGTCTGTATGTATCACATTCGTATTCATGTGAGTTGCCTGGTATTGCAAACTATCTCACTCATCTGTACATCATTGATTCAGACAACCTCCAATTCCAAAGGGCATATACTGTAATCAAAGCTGTACTGTACATTAAACAGGTGCAGCTGTAGCTCAAGCCTTAAAGCATTATTCTGGCCATTTTCAACTTGGACCTCATTTTCCTATCTTTCTACATACAGTACATGTATCAAATAGGTACCGCTATAATGAAGCAATGAGATTATGTCCTTTTTATTATCCTTTAAGTTTTCTTTCATCATAGTTTTAATTAATTAAAGTAATTAATTAATTGGCTGGACAGCTGAGCAGGCCCTAACCTTCAAAGGAAGCAACAATCCAGCAGGACTAGCTGGACTAGCCAAACCGAATACAGATAAAATGCGGATATCGTAATAGTGAGCCAGCCTGGGTTTCTGCTCTCTGCTTTGGCAAGTATAGAATAAAATACATGGAAATACATTTTAAACTCATTACGGTGAAGGTAGGCGGATTTGCAAGTAGAGCCTAAATTAGTATGGCTGGCAGTGCAGGTGTTAAGGTAATGTTCCTAGAAACAGATAGTGGAGCAGAAGGTTTGACTCATTGTGAGTGGGTTAAGAGGGGGTTCCAGGACACTGGAATCCACTGTAGAGTCTCCGTGAGGTGTCGTAGGCCTAATTCAACGAAACATTGGTGAAGGAAAGTGCCCACTTGATTGAACTCCAATGACTTGCCCACGCTCACTCGCTCACACTGACCCTGAAAACTAGAGTAGGCAGCTGGGGAATGCCATGGTCCTGTAGATTTATGACGGTGTAGCCTGATGTTCTCTATGGTGTTCATTTGCAGGGTAGCATATCATTCTAACGTCATAATTACACCTCTGTGAATCCTCACCTTGGATTATGGCACAAGGGATACTTACATCATATCCTATGTATTGTAAATGTAACAGCACACTGTGGGAGAGTAAAAAATCCAGTATCATTACCATTATAATAATTTCTATATTCTTTTTCATGCAATCCTCACCACTCATGATTCTTACAAAAATTAAAGTGCGCACACTTAGTAGACTTCAATGTAGCCTATCTGGTTCCGTCTGATTTGGTCCATAGTTAAAAGTGAAACAGTTTAGCCTCTCTGACTATTACCTTCACCGTGACCCTAATCATCTGTTCCTGCTTTGTATGCCCATCCAAGCATCTCCTCTCTCTCTCTCCCTCTCCTCTTCCGCTATCCTCTCTTCACCCGCCTCCTCTCTACCTCCCACTTAATCTCCTTCTGTCACTCCTCTCCATCCCTCTCTCCACACCTTCCCCTCCTCCCTGCCTCATCCGTCTCTCCTCCTCTGACCGCTCTCTCTGTTTTACCTCTCAGAGCATCAGGCCATTGCTCCTTATCCAACCAGAGAGCAGGGGACTCTAATAAGCGCAGAGGAGCGGGAATCGTTGGGAGCGGACGTTAGGAGCGATTTAGTAGCTTGGTGCGGGTGGTGGGGTGTTGTTGGGGCAAGAGGAAAGAGGAAGAGAGGGAGGTGTGCTGCATACCAAGGTGAGACAAGGTGGGGATAGGCATGGGTGTCACGTACGGTAAAGGCCTCCCTTCCTGTCCCTCCCCGTCCCCCTCTCTCACTGTCTCGCTGTCTCTCTTGCCCACACGCACACACACTCACAATGGACCTAAAGAGGGAGCCAGCAGGAATGCCATTAGTCTCAGAGGTGATTCCGTACCGGTAATGAGATTGGAGGACTGTCCTGGTAGAGTTATGCCACCGCTAACAACACTGTAAATTCACCGGTTTATAATCCAATATGCACCTTGTTATCTGCTCTAACAACACGCATTTCTGAGTCAGGGAGTCTGGTTTTGATTTTTGTTTATTGTTAAGTGCTGGCATATGTTGTGTGAACCCAGACAGGTTTCTGCTCCCAGAATTTTTATTGTCTATAAATAAATAAAAATCACTTTTATTTTTGTTTTGGGGGATTCAATTTCATAAACAGGAACACAGCTAACACTAGCTCTGGGTGAAACTGGGTCTATACCATGCTCGTTAAAGGCCCACATGATTGATTTTCCACGTCACCGCCCTTTGTGGGATTTTAATGTGCACATTTACCGGCAAACAATTTCCTCGGTGCAGTAAATGTGTCATGGTTAATGTAAGTGGAAAGCGCCAGTCACAGTGTGGCACAAGGCTCTCCCACAGGTGCCAACTGCCTACTACCCTTCCAACTGCACCTCAATGGCACTAAAAACATTTAAAGAATCAGGTAGAGCCAGTAAGAACTTCTTTTGTTTGACTATTCTGACAAAAGAAATTCCAGATTTTTTTAATTAATGTGATGTCAGTATTTTCAGTTTCCAAAGAATTTCAAATGTACTTTGTAAAGGTTAACCCAGACAGGACTTGACACTTTTGGTGACACTTTCTCCAGTCTATTATTCTATAATAAACAGAATGTAATTGTGTGCTTTCCATTGTTGTATTCCCTACATTCAGTGCGGTTCTGTCCTCTCAGGAGGAACAGACCTGTCATTTTTAAGGTTTATTTTGCCAACAGTTGTATCCAGTGCAGGTTGATTGGATGCAGGACTTGAACAACATAGTAACCCTTGAAAACTCATTTACTAGCTTTACCTCGAGAAACCTTTACATTTACTGCCATCCTGGTAAATGTTTACATTTACTACCCTCCCGGTAAATGTTTACATTTACTGCCTGGCTGCAGTAAATGTAATGCAAAAACAAACACACAACAAACAAACAAACAATAGAACAGAAAGAAATCATTCAAACTCACTCCTGCATGTACTCATTCTAAACCACATCGTTTTGGCTCGTTGATGAACCAAATTGTTGTTATAAATGTGTCGTTTACTAACCAGAAGTCAATAAATAGCTTTAGAATGCTAACGAGAGCAAAAGGAGAGATTGATGGCATTGATGCTGGAGAGTTAGCTCTGCCCCAGATGACCTGTGTGTAGCCTGAGTCGGCAGGATAGCCTAGGGGTAGAAAGGTTGTCTCCAAACCAAAAGGTCTTGGGTTTGATTCCCTGTGTGATCGTCTGTCAAATCCTTCAGCTAAATATGTAAATGTAATGCGTGTGTCTCGTTGGTCTCGACCTGCCACTAACAGCACCACAGAGTAAGAAGTGTTTCTTTGTTGCAGGCCCACACTATTCGCTTTACTTGAGTAAACCCATGACACACACATAGCCCTGGTTAAACCTGGTACATACACAAACATACACATACACTCTCTCCATAATGAAAGACTGTTGATGATTTGTGTCCCCGAACTACAATGCTGGAATTCCTTTATGGTAAAATAGGGTTAACCTGATGTGTGTATGTGTGTGTGTGTGTGTGTGTGTGTGTATAAACACCATGTTTCATGTTTGCCACTGCACACGTTCGTTGATGTTTGCAATTCATGCACGTCACCGCACACGTGCTCACGCATACATTTAAACGTGACTATAATGTTTCATCAACTGTGAGTGTGTGTTGGTGGTTTTTGATGTCGCGGAGATTTACAAAGAAAAATATGAGTATTTGACCTTTGCCAAGGGACCTTTGTCCTAGCTACTGTCTCCTTTGCTGCTGAAGAGAGAGACCCCCTTTGTTCAGGGGCGTGCAGACGAAAGAGCCAGCAGCGCTAGCTGCCTTTGTAGAGCAAATGATCGTCTCATCACTGTCAACACCCTACAGGGCTGCAGTATGGACCTCTTGCATTGCTGATAAAGCAATTCATGGGAAGCATTTGGGTCTTTTTTTCAGATGGCAGTTCAGCTGACGTCATGTGCACTGTACACTGACACGTGCTACAGAGTGCTTCACCCACAACTTAGTTCTGAAAAATTAATGCACTCCCTATTGGTTTGAATACATAAACTGACACATACAGTAGCCAATATAGCTGTGGATATACTGTATTATCGCTGGAATTTAAAGAGAACTGTTGCAAAAGGGTTGAATCTCTTGTGGCTCAGGTGTGTTCTTCTTTAAGAACAGTGCATAGCATAAGTATTTGTGCAATAAAAGTCAAGGGATCCCACGTCTGATGAGGAAACCAGAGGTGTAGGGCCGAGGGAGTAAGAAAGAGAGTGAACCATGTGAAAGTAACGGAGAAATGGGAAGAAAGAGGGAGAGAGGACGGGGCAGGGTCTTCGGCTGCGTCATCCTCTCACTGGGTCTCACTCTCTCTCGTCGTGTGACATTAATTAAGATCGTCAAGCGTCTATATCATCTCCGGGAATCCGCAGGCACTTTTACCACTGCCGCCAGAATGTCACGAGTGGGCGGTTAGACGTGACCGCGGGGATTCCCGTTAACCGGAGAGAATGACAATTCCCAAGCGGCATACCTCTGTGCCGAGCGCAGAGCGGAGGACGGATGAGTCACCGGGGCGCAAGGACCAGGGTTGAGGTGGAAGCACCGCTACGGAACCTCTAATGAGGCACATGTCAATAAATAACCTGGGCTGT
>OMKK01085507.1:0-11028 GCA_900302305.1 Polymixia japonica
TGTGTTTAGGTGTGGGCGGGGGGACTAATTAGGAAGCCTTATGCCTCCCTCGCTGGGACAAGGTGTTCTCCGCACCTGCTCCCTGGTGGGCTGACCCAATTCACTGCCACTTCCGACGCCGGTGAATCGCAGCACCGACAAACTGCGCCTCCCACCCCTTCGCAATGCACATACTCCCTGGGAGCAAACTACTATAACCCTATACTGAGATAGGATGACAGGCAATTAAATAGCAGGGCGAGAGGGCACTGATCCAAACATAAAAGGAGTGGAAATTATTGTGACCCGGCACATCTTTGTTTATAATGAGCTTGGAAACCAGTAGCCCTACGCAACCCTGGACTTAAACTATATTGTCCTGTGATATCACTATGACCTCCTGGGACTCTATTCACCGTGGCTTCTGTTAATGACCCTGCACCGTTGCCATTTTGATTATCTATCTCATTGGAGTTTTTGAAAATCCATCTTCATCCTGGATATAAGCAATCCCCCGTCTACCAGTCAATATCTGACCTCGGTCTGACTCTAAAATATGTGTAGCAATTACTGCAAAAGCCAAATCCTCTTACTGTACTTGTTTACTTGTGATGTGCGCGGCCCAATAAACGGAATGCATTAGTCTTATAATCTAGCTTCAAAATCAGTAAACGCTGCAGAAGAGTCTGAATGATAAGGTTCTATGTTGGTTGGTAAGTTCTCCTCTGAGGTCCAACAGCGTGCACCCTGTAGAGAAGACAATCGTGGATACCGGCAGATAATCATGAAAAGATAGACAGCCGCGTCGTCGGTTCACCCACCCTTAATGAGCTCTGGCTTGTAGGCACTCCTCATGTTCTCCAGAATGTTGTTGTAAAAGGGCTGGGCCAGCTCGGCGGGCATGGCAGAGTGAAAGTCCGGCTTGTTGCCCTTCAGTATACACTGTAGGGTGAACTGGCTAACACATAGCACTTCGAACTCTCTGTCCATGACACTTTTGCTCCAAGCACGGCCGTTATCATCTTCAAACACCCGCAGGTTGAGGATCTTTCGAACTCTAAAATAAGCAGAGGGTGAAAAGCAATTAATCTCACGGGCCTAAGCTATAAGGGGTGGGCCCATCAGTGCAGAGGCCCTAACAATCATTATAAAGTCTCTTCAACACTGCGACTAAACTTAACGCACTGTTCTGTAAGAAGTCTATTATTCTAACTCATTGACACACAAAACAACTTGAACCTCATCGAGTAGCTTCCCTTTTCATAATGTAAAAGGTCTCTGCGACCCACACTCACATGTAGTCAACATCCTTTTGAGTGTCCTCCACAGATATACCCAGCAGTACACACAGTCCTCGTCCTATTGAACTGACCTGCTCCTCTCCCACTGCAGGAACACAGAAACAGGTTGATCAGTGACAGTGAGTGAGCTGCTGTCATCCTGATGACGCAACCAGGAAGGACAGGTAACAGACTGAATGACATCACTCAGTGAATCGAGCAGGGCAGGCTTTCAATTCAGCAGTCAAAAGACACGTTGACATACGTGTGAAGTACAATTTATTGGTGTCCTCAGGGCTTGAACGCCTCGATAAGTAAACAATCATAACCTGCGTCAAAAAACACGTTTCGCTCTCTCGTTAGCCATTCATTTTTGCCAGCATGCTAACGCTAAGCGAGCTAGCTAACATGCTTGGTCAGCAATAGCAATAAAGTAAAATACAAGCATCCGTACAGAGACACCGTCAAAGACTGCTATGCTGGCGGCCTTACTCGATTCAAAAATAGCCACTTACCCGTCACACTCGCCTTACTGACCCTCTGAATGATAGCTTTCATTGTTTTGTTGTCAGTGTGCACACTCACAACTTCCGATTACCCAAAAACGCCTACTTGATGTTGTCGCCCTCTGGTGGTCGAACATGGCGACGCATCGGCGCTGCTTCCGCTTCTGCAGCAGCAGGCAGACAACATACTGCAGCGCAATGAAAACTTCCAACCTATACATTAGACAGAGGGGGTTTTGCATAATATACAGCATGGAAGTATATTTTCTGGCCATCCTAGAAAATATACTATGTATAATATGTATATATAATAAATCCTAAATATATATTTAGGATTGTCTGCTACTAAAACCCAAGGTCCTACCAGCAACATGCAAGCTGTTCCACACTAACGTTTTGCAAAAGACGCTTACCTTCTCTAGCTGGTTGATAATGAATGCTTATCGTATAAATAAGAGGTTGATTAATTAATTTAACATATTGGTAATGCAACAGCATTTTGCGTGTTCATATCGGGAATCAAGTTATCGAGACCATATGTTTGAACGGGGTTTTATTTACAAATGAAGTGGGTTGTGAGAACGTTGTATAGTAGACAATGGTTTGGATGAGTACTTAAAAAGATATAGGCTACTGCGGTCGGTTTGCAATTTAAAGGCGAAAACAGCCATTGACAGTCCAACATTAATGACATATCCTTCGCAGATGAACTGTGGAAAAAGGCATTGGAATCTGACACAATTCATTATCATGTCCTCCCAAAAATTGATAAATTAATACTGCATTATAAAGATCAATTGTGTATGCAGTGTGCACAATTAATAAAGCAACCTTGACATGATGTTATTATAAAACGTCCATATTCATTCTTAACGATGCAGCTACTTCCCGCTGTCTCCTGTCCCAGATTTTCCACTGAAGGAGTTGATGAAATTGTAGATCCTTGTAGTGTAAGGGACAAAATCTTCCTTATAGATTACGGTTGTTTTCGTGTGAGCGGTCTTGTAGACTGCTTCGTTTTGGTTTTCGGGCCATTTGTCCTTCTCTTCTTCTTTCACTTAGTTGAGGGGGGAAAGTGAAGAGTTGATTTAGCAATGATTTTTTTTTAAAGATAATCTACTTTATATCTAACACAATATCTATGTAAATTAAAGTTCGACAACATATGGTAACTTATGATTAAGGTCTAAGTAAAGGTGAACAGAAGAGGTGAAATAATGAAAGTAAGCATTAGTGAGATAGCCCAACACTAAACTTACCTGGCTTTTCCTCATAATAACCCATGTATTTATAATAGCCATATGAGCCTACCATAGTCCACACGCCTAAAGCATACACGATAGATACTCTCGCATTCCATTTCGCTACATCTTTAATTGTCATGATCGCAAAATATTGTTGCTTGTTTGCATAAGTCCTTGTGCAAAAAATATTTGAACAACCTTAAGTTCTACGAAGAGTCCGCCATGATGACGTGAACCGGAAGTACAATTGGATGTTAACATTTCCGGCTAATAAATAAGACTTAAAATTAAAAATAAAACTTTTCCGTTTTGATGATTGGATGATAAAAATATTTCCAGAATAAAACGTGTCCAAATAAGGGCTGTATTACTATAAGCTGTGCAGCATTTGAAAGTGCAACATTTTGCAAATATTTTTTTTAAGGTTTGAGGACGGAAGGGGTGTGGGGTGGAGTGGGGTTGAACGCAGGGACTGTCAGTATAACAGTAAAACATATCACTGCATTAACGAAAAATAATTAACATACACAATACACAAAAAGAAAATTAGTAAAAAGTAATCAAAATAACAACAAGCAACAATACAAATTAAGTATACAATGAAAAAGACTATTGCATTGGTAATTAGGGGTGTGCAATATAAGTGCTTTAAAATGACATTACTTTTCTTATTTTGGATAACACTTAGCGATGGAATGAAATATTTTATTTCTAGTCAAAATGTGAGTATTGGAGATTACTTTTCTAAATTTCTGTTTGAATTTACAGAACATTTTTTCCAGCTTTTCATAGTGGGATTTACTCAAACACATCCCACCCATCCAGTCATCATAAGGAAGTAGATGATGAGGTCACTAATAATTTATATCTCTCTGTATCCAACAGAGATAAACATGAGACCCGGGATAAGGGTGACCAGCAGCTTCACCCAGTTTGCCTACTGCCATACCACACATGTGGTCGTATGTTAATCTATGGTCTCACTATACATCTTAGTGAACTGTGGTTTTCTGGAGCTTGTATCCAATTTGCTTAAAGCTATAATTTGTTTGAAAATCGCTTCAGGTGTAAGGTAGCCATTTTAACCCATCTCTGAAACATCTCAATTAGCCTCATTGCACTTACACAAAAACTACACCATCAGTGGCATTATTAGCCAATCCAGACCATTCCCTTTACAACAGATTGCTGATTTTGATTAAAAAGATAATCAAACAAACAAACCAATAAATCAATAAAAACATTGGCAGGCTTAGAACGCTGTGTATTTCACAGGACATCTGTATAACCAAGGGGAGCATGACAAACCACTTGAACCTGCCTCTAAGATTTATAGCCCCGCCAAGGACAATCCCACAGTCTGTTCCCAAAACATTTTTTACAACCAAATGTTTACAGACGCAAGAGAACACAGTGATTCATCCAGGGAAAAGGAGCCAAATCGGTATCATACAAAATAGCGTGTGGTTGTTTTTGTATTCTCAAGAGGATGACCGTTATTTAGACAATCCAACAGTCTGCGTGTCATTTTCTTCCTCTGATTTTAATGTTTGCAGGCAAGCTATTAACACGGGCTAAAGTATTTTTCCTTGGCTTGAAATTTGTTATTTGAACTGTGCCAATGCCAGGCAAGTGATTCTGCTGAGTGAGGGTACCACAATATCAACAGTCTTATCCTTTGAACCTCCCAGTGTTGGCAAAGACCAGAGACAAGCACCTGCCATAAAGCTCTATAATAATTAGTAACAACTGTTTTGAATGTAATATGCAGTTGCCAGAGGTTGAGGGTTGAGGCATGTTTCGTTGTAATCTAGAGATATGGGCATTATACACTATGATGCGTATTGACAAACTCAAATCTCCACCATAGTATTTCCTTAATAATTTAATTTTAACGTACACCAATTTTAGACATCCAGCTGCATGGTATGCCCAAATCTGGGGAATATAGATTATTTCTTCACAGTTCAAACAAGTTTAGCTTTGTTTGGGAATTGGAAGCTATAGCACTTTTAATCATTTAACTCCTAGAGCCTCTTCATACATTCATAACTCACCTGGAGGCATTAAATAGTAGTTCCAGATCCATATTTGCCACCACCGATACATACTGTACCTGTCTAATAGCTCTTTGCTGTTGGGTGTGGGCTTTCAAATACTTATTTCTCCCTGGGCTATACATTTTTCACCTCCTGGGATGTGAGGCAATGGTATTAGCTGCTGACAGCTAGGTCAGGTTCATAAATCAACAGATATTTTGAACATATCAAAGTAGAAGCTTCTGTGTCACTACAAAATCTATAGTATATGCGCTTTGGGTAAGATGGATTCAGACGTGTTCAGACAAAAACCGCAACCGTATTGAAAAATTCCACCTCCGTCATGGGATCAGAAGAGTACTTCTGCATAGATTTGTTTTGTTTTGTAATGTAGTTCTTTATTTTAATCCATGTTGTTTGTGTTGTTTTAAGGCGTGGCCCTACGTGAAAATGTTCTGATTTCTGAAAATTCTGTTCTGAAAAAGTTATATGATTGTGTACAACAATCCAGATCCTGCCAACCAAAAAAAAAAAGGAATGACACACAGAAGTTTGTTATCATTTTATTGGACCTAAAAGTGAATTTTCCGGATGATCAGCTTTGACACCAGTTAGTATATCCAGAAAAGGCACTGCAGTGGTCACTGTGACACAGATTACTTTACTGATCTGCAGACACTGAATTACAGGTGTTTTGAAGCCTCACAGTGGTAAAGGTCACCCCCTTGACCTTGACAGTCAGTTTCTAAGAAGAGACAGACATGTATGGTAAACAACTCTGTTGATCATATTATACATACAGATAATTTACTTGTGCTTAAGCCATTGAAAGGGTAAAATCTGAATGAAATTTGAAAATAGACAATGCCTTTCTTAGCTCCGCTGCATAAGAATATAAATTCCACAGCAAATTGTCTGTCATGGTTCAGTTGGTAGTGTGGTGCCAAGAAGATGTATCTTAGCGTAACGGGAGTCAGGCCTCACTGCCTCTTTAAGGCAAAAAACATCCCAAACTCCCAAACAAACTCATCCCAACCCCCAGATACACCAACACCGTGTTCGTCCTCTCATGCAAAACACTCCTGTCTTTTAATTAGAAGCACCCTTATTGTCAAAAACTGCAGTACATTTCCTTTATAAAAGTTGTTTGTGTGTGAACTCTGTCAAGTTGTCATGATAAATACTCAGGCCCATTGCCTAACCAGACTAAAACCAAATGGATATTTAGATACACAGTGTGGAATTTAATACTGCCTCATGATTCTCACAATGGGCATCACTGCATAACAATTTCCAAATTTAGGTTAAAAATGGAAAGGCATTTCCCATACAACGCATACAACATTGAATTGCAACAACATTGAATTGCAACGACATTTAATCAATTATTATGTTTCTCTGTCATGCGTGAATCTGTGCTAATGATTTTTCCTCATTCCATGTCCTGAATAGGTGTTTTATGGACCTCTTGAAAGTCCATTCTTCCAACTCAGATTAGTTAAGGTATAGTTTATATTGTTAAAGCCTTAAATACACCCCCCACCTCTACATATGTACCCCTATTTAGGCACCATGCCTTGAGCAAGCTTGTCACCACAGCAACCAGCAAAGATGTTTACAAATATCTACCGTAAGCAGCTTTGTTGCCGTGCGCATTCTCCATACCTACAGGAGTGCCTTTTCGACCATTGTACCCCGAGCTATCTTTCCTTCATTATCCAAAGTGTGTGCCTGTCAAGGGCTGAAGTAACAGCCCCCCTCCACTTTGTTGGAACTTGTCGGCAGAAGACGTGAGTCACTAAAAAGCTAATACATAAACTGTCCAGGCATGTGTAAGTCACAGGCACCACGCAGCACATCACCTGAGCACCTGGACCTAACGCGTTGTTATCCCAGCGGGCGTAAACAGGAGAATATCGTGAATTTTTTTTTTTTTTTTTTTTTATGTGGAGGGCATCAGGGGAAATTATTTTTTTACTCAAATGAACTGAAAGGTAGGCAAATCTCACTGCAACTGGGGAAAACGACATTTCTATTGTAATTTTTAAAAAAAGCAACGCTCTAAATGTAATACTTATGGTTGTGACGCATGTAATTCTTAAGAATCAACTGGGGATGCCTCCAGATTCGTTGCTGGTGTTTTAAAGTTCAAATCCTAATTATGATAACCAGCAGAGGCAATACCTCTGGTGTGCTTATGCCTAATGTTAATTTGATTTTTAGTTCACGAGTAACGTGCACAGGGAATATAATATAATTGCTGAGATTTATTTCTGTATCAAATGAAAGATATATAGACTGGATTTGTAAATTGTTCAAGGTCTAATGATTTACTGCCTGACGAAGGTAAATGAAGAGTTCTGCAAACGTTAATTGATGGTTTGTTGACAACACAAGTATGTAATTTGGGGTTTATGATTATACAGCATGACATCTGACCTCCCTAGTGCCACTCCTCCCATCTCCCCTGGGACCAAAACAACTGGATTACAGATTGGATTATGACACTTGATGACTAATTAGGGTTGCTAAACTTTTATTTGCTCTGCATTATAAATCATTTCAAACTGCCCCAGGTTGAGAGAACCTGGCATGTTTTTCTCTGACTATCCTTATGTCATCCTCATAAATAGTTAATTAAATTCAATAACATAATAGTCTATTCACATGTATGGGATATGTCTCCAAAGAGCTGTATGTTTAACATGAGCACCTAGACCTTTGGGTGTATGATACAGGCAGGTGGCTGTGAGATCCAATTACCTTAGGAAGGGGATTCAAAGTCAGAAAGGCTAACTGTGTGTTATTATTTCATCTAAAGGCTGCATAGGAGACTTCCACATTATAAAGGGGTGGCCTGGAGAGACGAACACAGCCCTGTTTATCCACGAACAGACCCAAACAGAATCCGCAGGACTCCTAAAACAAATTGCTTTCATTTACACAAAACTGATGATTGACAATCATTATGTTGACAAATAATGGTAATACTGTTTAGAAGCAAAAGAGAATGCACACACGTCCACGGATTTTCAGGAATATATTTCACAGAAAATGTTTAATTTTTAAAAAAGGATTTAATTTGGGGCTGTCCGTGGGTGGCAGTAAGGAAGATACTGGAGAGTGCCATTTTAAAGAGAGGAATAACAGGACGATAGATATGGAAGGAGCAACGTAGTCGTAATGTATATTTTGGATCACAGAAAACAACAATTGGTGCCTAGAGATGGAGGAGTTATAAAGACCTCCATCTCTGAAATCACGTGAACCTCTGCTGGCCTACAATTGTATCTCGCCCGAACCTTCTCTATCGTGTGACCCCTCAAAGCAAAACAAAGACCAGAAAGTAGAGGATACAGCCCCACTGAGGCACAATCAACACAGAGAGAGAGGGGAAGCTTTCAGACCAGTATACTATATCTTACCATGCAACGTGGTACTTTAAGTTTTATTTGTTGATTTTAACATATTACAGATAGCACCTTTAGAAAAGAAAAAAAACCAATAATCCCTCTGTGAAAGGTGACCGGAAATCAGTTAATTTCCAAAATGCTATGCATCTGTTTTGAAAATCATTACCATAAATGCATCATTCTATATCTCCAACATATAGAGGTTCCTCTCTGTAAAAGTGTCATCAAGAACCTGCGTTAGTTTAGTGGCAGCCCATCAAAAAGTATCACAATCTGTTTTCATTTTGTGTTATCATGTTGTGTGGATGTGTCACTTTTACAAATGGTGGGTTCTCGAAAATCCATTACCTTGATCCTCTAGCAGGACATGGTTTCTACTAGGCTACTTCTACTGCTGTTCTCTGGCTGTGTCATATCTGTTTTATTTTTCATAAATATCTTTCATCAAATATATTATTTGTTTTTTTACATTTCAGTGTTGTCATGTCGGTGTACTATGTCTTATTAACCTTAGTTGCTATCAATATTTATATGCTATTCTTATTTTATATCCGCTGCTGCAATAACTTTATCTCCCCAGGTGGTTCATAAAGTTAATCAAGTCTAAAGAGAGTAAATGCATCCTGTATTCTAGTAACTAGTCACAGTACTTTGCATGCTAATGTGACTGGGAAAGACTTTTGTTCCAAGATCGTTATAAGTCCTATTGAACATCTTCAGACCTCGTTTCAGTGGAGCATCTGCAGTGATGGGTTTTATAGCTCCTCGAAAATAGAAAAAGGAGTTTCATTGATCAAGTTATTTTGCTCTACTATTTTGCCTTTGCTCTACAACTTAAATCGATCCTTTACAGTAAATCAATAAGACACTGCCCCCATTAGCTTCTCCCTCAGGTGACATAGTAACAATGTCAAGAAATATCGCCATGCGATACAAAAGGCACATTCACAAGGATCGTGTGTCCATATTCTGCCTTAAGCAAAGTTACCTTTCCAGGTCAGTGTGATGGAACTCTACTTTTGTCGTTGGGGGTTCCAGTCTTTCACATTCAACACAACGTATTAAAGCTTTCGATCCTTTGTGGGAGAAACCTCATGTTAAAAACAGTGCATGTTCTGTTTTTACAACAGCTAGCATGGGATGGACAATATAACTACAACCAAGATTGTCAATTGTGGTGGAGGTGTAGGAGGGACTGGCAAAGGTAAGATCTGATGGATCTTACTGTGGTCTGTTTCAAATTCCATAAAAACAACAACCGTTTGCTCTCTTGGATATTGAGGAAGCACTTATGATGGCTGTTTACAGGAGCTGTGAGCTGTTATATGCAGTCAACCGTCAATAGCTTTAGTATACAGTATAAAGTTAAATGACGTCCATTCATTAAGAATCAATTAATTCTGCATGTCGTCATTGCATGGATAGCGACTTATACTTCCATCTGCTGTTCACATGATGCTTACACATCTTGTTAGATGGAGAAACAAGTTTAGTTTAGTTAGTAGTTTTAGTAGTTTTGTTTAGTTCACTTCAGTTTGTTTATTTGCACATAAATTAAACACAAAAAAAGATAATATGCAATAGTAAATGAACACAAAATGAAGAGCAGAAAACCCTGCAAAGTTGTGTAGGTTAGAAAGAAACAATCACAAAAAGAACAGGAAGTCAAATAGATAACAAGATGTCAACTTCACAAGCAAACACACGTTTTTTTTGATTCAGTGAATACAGCTACTATCCTTTCTGTCATTTTATAAACACGTCTCTTTTACAGTGGTCACAGAAGCAGTAACTACAACAACTAGACTGACGTCACTGCCACCAAGTGAGTTTGTGCCATCATCAGACATTTTCTGTAAAGTCTATGTTCACACCCTTGTGAAAAAAAACAAATTTCACATATGAAAGTACAAATTTGTGAAAAAAGTGCATTTGTTTCGCATGTGTTTTTTCCCCACTAAGTGTATTTGTGAGTGTATAGAGAATCCCAGGGGGGTGCTATTGCTATATTTCTCCACCAGAGGGCGCCATTGGCTCAGTAAGGAGCCAGTGGACAGGTTTCTCTAGCAGCTCAGGAGGTGGCGCTGTCTCGGTGGAGAAGAAAGTCATTACCCAGGGCAACACCGGCAGCTGTTATGGATTTAAAGTCGAGTGCCATAGATCAATCACAAAGAGTGTCGTTTTAATAATGGCAAGGCATGCTCAGGCACAGTACCACGAATGTAGGAAATTTGCGGAATGTGATTGCAAAAAAAAGTTCAAATGGGTTCTATGGATACATATTTCCTTTGCCGGTTCCATCTTGCAGTTGAAACTCAAAGGCATTTGGGTAGTAGACATTCCTATTCCCAACGGGCAGAGCACCCTGTCGGTACTGGCTAAGATGATACAGGAGCGTACTGTATATACAATATGAGGTTATAAAGAGTTTAATTGATGAGATTGAAATTGGAGCAATGGTATTTTTAGATTGTTCATGTTGCTGCAATTAATCATGATGCTATGAAATGGTGATCAACTCTCCTCTTCTCCCCTCCCTCACCTCCCGTCCTCTCATCCTCCCCTCT
>OMKK01085511.1:0-13119 GCA_900302305.1 Polymixia japonica
CATAAAACTTCAATTAATAGCCCGGGCTTTTATTTGCTTCAATCGCTGAATATTTGGGACAGGCCTTTAATTCCTTTCGCACAAAACTCTTGCTCAGAAAATATGGGAAATAACACCGTGCTCACAGCAAGAAGGTCCTGGGTTTGATTCCCACCTGGGGCACTGTTGACACATGTTCTGCCCGTGCTCACATTGGGTCTCCTACAACATGGACCCCAGCTAAAAAAAGAACATTGAACATCAGCCTGTCCTGTCCCTGACTAAGACGTGGAACTAGTGAAACAAGTGGAACTGGTCCCCGGGCGCCATAGACAAGGCAGCCCACTGCTCCTGGCTGTCCCCTGGAGGAAAGGCCAACCAGGATGGGTCAAATGCAGAGACCACATTTCTCCAGGCCACCATATCTGTGCATGTGCATGCCTGGCCACTCCCTGCATGTGTGTGTGTCGTTGACAAATAAAGACTCATACACTGAGTCTGGATGGTTTACTTTAAGGAACCAAAAAATGTTAAGGGGTTCTTGTCAGTGTAGACAACAAAATGTGTTGCATAATAAAGATAGTCCCAAAAGCGTTCACAAATTGACCAGAAATTCCAGCTTTCTGGAATGCATATGATAATTCTTCTCAGGGGGTGTACTATTGTATAGATGTTTGGGATATAGGCCTGACAAGAAACCAAGAACTCGGCTCAACTCCCCTACTGTGGACGGTGGTTACTCTTTGAGTGCTTGAACAGGAGCTATTTCGGCTGCATCCATGGTATACCCCTCTTCTGATACTATCTGCACGAGGAACCGAACTTTCCGCTTGAAGACATCACATTACTGTGGACTGAGTTTGACACCATGTTTTTGGTATATCTGCAGGACAGCCCGGATGTGGTCCACATGACTCTCAAACGAGTGGACCAGGTTGTCGTCTAAATATGGCTGGCAGGTGACATCGCGAAGGCCCCTCAGACAGTCCTCCATACTCCTTTGGAACTCTGCTGGAGCTTAGCTGAGGCCAAATGGTATAGGGTTCCACTTGTACAAGGTGTTACAAAGGCAGTGAGGGGATGTATACTGACCTTCCCGCGCTGAGAGTGACCAGTCCCTCTTGGATAACCAGACCCTCAGGTAGCTGCAATAGCTTATCGGGAACAAATAACAGGCCTTGTCCTGAAAACTGGGCTCCAAGATGTGCACAAACATATGTGGTGGTTATCTGTTCAGCAGTCCCCACACTTTGGCTTGGATCTGGTCTCTGTAGTAACTTTAGCACTGATTTAGCTGTTTTCACTGACATTGACAAGATTATGATGATTTTCTGAGTGTTCTGTGATTTTGGCTGCCACTTGCCCCACTTAGCCACTACTTCTTCGATCACGTTGAATCCAATAATGGATTGTTCTGCAACGTTAGGATCACTGGATACTAACATGGGGACTAGGAGTGTCACAGTCCAGATAAACCTCCATTTCTATCCATCCATCACATGGAATTTCACTCCCATTTGCATCTAATGCTACCATTGGTTCTGTCCCCAGAAGCTCAGCAAGTGGCCTGACAGCGCTTTGTAGAAGGTGTTGTTTCCATCAGTCATTGTTGATGAGACTTGCCTGAACTCCAGTGTCCCATAGAGCCTCAACTGGCACATTGCCTAGGTGGGAACATCAGCTTTGAGGCCCTCAATAAGCTTAGCAGTCTCTGGATCTGGTCCTTTACTCTGTCTTTGTTTTTTCTTTGTGGAGACTACCCCACCCCCTTTCATCTGTGCATGGATGTGTGAGGCAGGAGGGCAGGAGCCCTTTTTTATATAAATTTCATGACATAGAGTAGTACCAAAACAGTCGACTCTATGTCAGCATTGGCCTCGCAAGGCTCAGGCTGATTAAAAACAGCAGATGGCGTGTTGAGCCATTTTCAACCCATGAAATGCAGATTTTTATAAATTTGGTGTCAATGTCAATATTAATACCAGAATTGGTGTGTTTTATCATAGTACAGTCATATAATTTAGTTTACAGCTCAAAAAACATGTTTAAGTGTACAGTACCTCTTTAATGTGGGAAGTGTGAAGCCATGGGCATACTGCTTTAATCACAGCCTTGATGACTTTAGTCTCTGAGTCAGGCTGGTGAAAGATAATTTGTCCTTCTGTCCAGCCTCCCTTATCTGACCCCTGATCCGGAAAGCTATTCTCAAAGTTACTTCTGGTGCTGTGAGTGGTGCAGGCTGGTCCCCAAAGCTTCAATCTTCTCTAGAACACAACATGCCTCTGCCTGAGCCTGCTGAAGCTGTGTATACTCCTGTTTCAGTCTCTATTTCACTAGGCTCATTTACAGGTTTGTTGTAATTTTGCTTTGTCAACAGCATGTTCTTGTAATGACTATATGAATAAATGGAGATCACTAAACTGTTGGAACACATGAGATTCCTCACTCTCTTCAATCTCATCCAAAATGTTCTCTGCTAGCCGAATCAGGGCCTGATGGGACTGTCCTCTGAATCCCTCCCCTGTTGATTCACTGCACTTGAGATGCTGACACACCTTGATGAGTTCTGGTTTTGGTGGTCACCAAGTGACCACAACACTGCAATGATCTCATCCTGGAGTTGCTCCATCTTTGTCTTGTGTTGAGAAGAGACTGCATCTCTCTCTGTTGTCCTAACAGTCCCTCCTGGCTGGCTCGCCAAATTATGTTACACACTGAATGAGAACAATTTCCATCCAGGTGCCAGATAAGTTTATTATACTGTAAATACAACAAAAGATAGTCTTGGATTAATATCGGTTTCCTTTGCTGCTATCTTGACTAGGCATGGGATGATATGGAAATTTCATGTCACAATTATCCTGACCAAAATAATTGTGATTCCTAATTGGAACCTTACATTTTATTAAGAAACAAATATTTTTATTGCATCATGTGCTGTTTTGTATGTTTGTTTTTCACTGAGCCCATTCTAACAAATTCTATCACTCAGAAGAACGTTGAAAATTATTTGATAATGTTAACTGACTGGATTGGACATTTGCATATAGTCCTATCTGAAAATTTGCAATGAAAATGTAACGCTACAATGGAGCGCAGCGGATTTGCAGCAATGGAAATGCTGTATATGGTCATTTCTACATGCATACAGCCTATTAAATGATCAAACCTACATTTGTTGTTGTGGTTGATAAATACATGCACATGCAACTGAATGAACACTTTTACTTTCTACTTCTTTTAATAGGCTACATCAAATGAAAAAATAATAAAATGGTGTTTAGTTGGTGTTTGGTGATTTATCTTTCGTGAGCTGGCCAGGCATAGGATGGGAAGAGAGGGACCGCACCGCACAGTGCTAACGATATAATGTATCATAACATAACAAACATTTAGATAAACGTCAACATTTGTCTGGGGGTTACAAAGGGCAAGCCGAGCCTTCAGCCATGGTGACGACTGACTGGAAAGATGCAGGCTCCCCCTTGTGGCAAATGGAAATTCAAAATAAACCAGGAAATCAATAAGACTGTACATTAGTGAGCTAGACAGCTTTTTCAAGTCACTCGTGAGGATATTCATGATTATCCCATTAATGGAAATTCACCACGATAAAATTATCTTGAGTGTTTTTATTGCGATAAAAGATAAAATCTTATATCCTCTCATTCCTAATCCTGACTCTCCTATGTTACGACTGGGCTAACTTGCTTCTAAGCAAGGATCACAGTAATAATTCAGTAAACAATGTAACTATAACTGTCATAAAATTACATGAATTATTAATACACAACATGAAATGTGCAGCCTACTCACTAACAAAATACTGCTTCTATCAGCCACTGAACACAGCATTTTTCTGTACATCATCTTACATCCAAACAATATAATTATAACATTACCTACAGCTAGAGGCTCCACATGCCAACATTAGCTATTAAAGCTAGCCTTAGTTAGCTGCCTTATCTTCTATTATTAAACACTTTTTAAACATAACACAAGCATAAAACATGGCACCACAAATGAGAATAAACTTAACATAACTGTATATGGCGCTTGTGCACTTCTCTCACCTTGGATGAATATCGGCTTCCTTTGCAGCTATCCTGACTGTCCTGTTACGACTGAGCTAACTTGCTTCTAAGTAAGGATTACAGCGCCAATCACTAACATACCAAAGCAGCTACTGCCATCTACTGGCGAAAACAAATATCGCCCTACAGCTACTACTGAAAGCAGGTGAGTTTTCCCCTGTTTAAAAGTGACACAAAGCGTTTTAAATAATAACCTGAACAATAATGTTGGGGGGGGGGGACCAAGGTAATAACACAAACTAATACGATAAGAATTCTGCAAACAACCTAAAATGTCCAGGGTGCCACACTTGGCTACATTACCAGAAGAGCAATGGAGAGTTCCAATGAGAAACAACTGATGATTACTGACCTGCTGTTAAACTGTCAAAATGGTTTGTGTTCTGTCTGGCACAGTAGGCAGTATAGTTTCCTATATACATGATCTACTTTAAATGGTAAATTGTCTAGATCTTTTACAATTATATAGTCCAATGACGTTTGACGTCTAACACGAGTACTGTATGTTGACAAACTAGAATTCATCAACAATTTTAAACTTGTCAAGAACATCAGAGAATTCCAATAAAGAGATGGACTACATCCTAACTGAATGTACTATCACATCCGGCCACATGATCCATAGGCACGATATCTCTTTCACCGTTGTTTCTTTGTTTCCTTTTTGTCTTTCGTTATCTTGATGGTGAACCACAAAATAATAGCACATAATAAAGTGCCAGACAATTAAAGGTGTTATTAAAGTTTTTGTTAAGGGCAGTTAGAGCCCCTTTCACAGTGTGCAGACAGGTGTTAACCTGATATAAATTGTTAAAGCCTACTATTGAGTAACTGTTGTAATGTTCTGGTGTTTGTGTGTGTGTGTGTGTGTGTGTGCGTACCTCTATACTCAAGTTAAATTACTCACTTCTGATACACTCTTGTATCACATATGTTGAAATGGAGGTGACGGGCAACAATTGCTACTCCATATTTGGCTCTCTCCTCCCGATCCAACTTTCACTGCCAAACTAATTTACTCTTGGCGCCAGCACACTTCATAGTTGCCTTGGAAACAAAACTCGTGTTAGCTTTTTTGTTTAGTGAAAGCGAAGTAATTGATGCATTATATGCTAATCAGAAATAACTGTGTGGGTAGGATGATGTGGATGTTCACCCAGTTGGCATACCAAGCAGATGCAGATGAGCATAGAGCTGTCTGTTTCCTGGGCAGACCTTTGATGATGAATGCCAGTGCAGCTCTGTTGATGGAAACGTCTGCTTCCTGCTCAGCAGACCAGCAAAGAAGCAGTCAATGGAATATTAAAAGCATTATATCTGAGAACGCGCAAATTAGGTGCTGTGATAAACACCAGCAGTTCTTCAGAGGGAACCATTTTACCCTTCTGGAGTTTCTTCAGTTGCCACTATGGTCAACATTGATGCTTTTAAGGCTGGTGACACGTCTATAGTCGTTGTGGACAGGGAGGCTAAGCTGACTGTATTGTAACAGTAATAAATGACTACTTCAGCTCGTTGTGAGACTGAGTCGAGAAGCATCGCGTGCGCTGGCGTATCCATGTCACAGTAAAATGCACCACTTTTATGTCATCATGTGGATAGTGGCATAAATGAGCGTAAAATGATGATGGGACTTCAAAAGTGTTCTTTTTTTCTCTTTGTTGTTACACTCTATTCCCAAAGTGTTGTTGCTAATGAGCATTGCTCAATGAAAAGCTATGGCAGTGACTTGGGAGCCTGACAATTGACAGTGAGAAAAAGATAAATAGAACAGAACAGAAGTTCAGTTTGCTGAATAATTTAGTGCAGAGACCCGGCAAAGATCTGTCTGCTCGCTCGTTTAGGAAGATTAACAGAAGCGACAAATCACTGTGGTGTCAATCTTTTTACACTTTTCTCTGAGCTAAAAAACTATGAATAATTCACCTTTCATGTCTCCAATGGGAACCATTTCTATATGCTCCCTCCTTTTCCTCTTTTCCATACTTGCTTTTTCTGAAAATAAAAAAGAGATGCATTTGTCATCAAATTGGACTTGTATTGTATCTTTGCTGGCCTTATCGCAGCCATTCAAATTCTGCCATGACAGCAACTTTTGAAACAGTCTTACACAGAGAAAACTATTTGCACAAACTCACTACATAATGAGAAAGAAACATGGGACTGCTGGACAAGTGATAAATGTGACCTCCAAGTAACATGTTACTACTAACTATACCGCTGTCAAACCAATCTTACAGGCCACATTTCACAACAACATATCTCTACACATCTAACACATCTCAGTTCTATTTTCTTCTAGGTATTATCTTAATTTAGTCATTTCTGATAAGCTCCTGATCCCAGATCCCAGTTCTGTTAAAGGCATCTCCATCCCAGCAACCCACCCTTTAACAGGAGAGAACCCAGCGTCAATAAAGGCAACACATCAATCTCCCACAGGCAGCATCCTCGCTTCATGTCATGACATGGCCAGAAAAATATCTTCCAAGGCCAATGCTTCATGTTGCTCTGAGAACTCCTCGTATTTTCTTGTCTTTCTTTCTGCTTATGTGTGCACAGTAAAGCTGTCTAACTGAGGGATAAGACCCGACCGCAGTGATTCTGCCTTCGATGCCTCAACCAAGACACAGATGCATTAAGCATGTTTTGCCTGAAAGGCTAGTTCTCATCATGCTTTATTGGTGGTGGTGTACTGAACAGTTCTCCTTGGTTACCGCAAAGCTCACATGCTCTATTATTTGAGAGGAAAATACACAAAAGTTTGGCTGGTATCGCTGATGTTTTTCTGCATAGACACACTAGGAGAGGGAATGAGCGTTGTTTGACCAGTCAAGGTCAAACACTGAAAGGAAGCAAATTTGATAGTTGAAGGCGTAAGTCTATTTCCTCTGAGATGACTGAGCATTAAGGGCAAACACACTGAGAGGAAAGTGTTATTCCTGCTGGTCAGTTTGGGATTTCTATCGTTTCTTTTTTTATTATTACAGAAGTGCACCTATTGCACTGTGGCTACCTTGATTAAGTGGTAATTCAAACTCTCCTTTAAACGCTTAATTAAGACTCTGCCGTTAACCGAGCAGAGTGATTTCTTTGACACAAAAATCTTAAAAATACTTGTCTGATTGGAAGAGACATCCGTGCACTAAAAACAGCCTCTTCACACTGTTCAACACAAGCATCAAATTGGCTGGAAATTAAAACTAATGAGCAATTACCCTACCAATGAACTTATATTAATGTCTGTTTTTTCAAAGCTCTTCAACTGAATCCAAAATTTTAGCCATTTAATCAATCCGAATAAATGTGACACTTGTTTTTCCTTTCTTAATCTTTAATTGTCTTCAATCGTTTAAGGAATCTTAGCCAAAAGGAAGGAACTTTTTCATTCCAGTGTGTTAACTAGAAAATAACTTCAAGACCCTTCAAGCTCCCGCTGAAAGGCTGAGTATGTGTTAACAATGTCCACAGACAGGCATCCGTCTACATAAACAAAACATGGCAGCCCTTATTGGTTCAATTTGTTTGTAATTTCATAAATAGTTTATTTGCATGCAGCTTCTATTACACAGCCATAGTTTATGCAGTATTAAAGCCATCACACTCATTACCCTTTAGAAAGAACCAAATTGCACTCTGCTTGAACCTACATTTCCCATTTCATCTTATATCCTGCAACATCCGATTACAAGACCCTTCAGTGCAGGGCGGCAATGACTAAACAGGTTTCTTCAGCATTCACAGAGAGAAATCTAACCATAAAATCAATTATTCACTTACTCTCTCAGACTTTCAGAACTATGGTAAAATAATAATCACCAAATGATACATGGACCAGGATTCTCTAAAGGGAATAAATGAAATTGTTATGTAGAGAACATTTCTTTGGATTACATGATTATATGTAATCTGAGTTTCACTGATGGCGCGGGGCATATAATAGCGAAACCTTAACACGGATCACTGAAGGAAAACATACATAGTTAAAAACATACATAGTTTATGCAGATATTAGGTAACTTTCCACAGAATTTCATATGTATCTGTGTGAATAAATGTAAGTATGGTTAGGTGTGTTTGGCAAGTAACTAGACTTACCTGAAATTCTGAAGAGTTGGGATTTTAGGAAGCTCACTACCGCCACCTTCAGAAACACATCTGTAATGACACCCTTTTAATGCACATACAAAACAAACTTCCACCTGTTATGATTTTTAAAGGAAAACAGCCCTCTTGAATGTAATTCATGGGCCCACAGAAGCTTTAAAAGATTGCAGGATAAACCATTAGGTAGCAAAACAGCAGTAATGTCTAATGTCAGTAAAGTCTCTGATTCTACCTGACCAACTCATTTGATACCATCTTCTAGTGTTGTGGAATTTGCTCAGTCGTCTGTGTAGATGTTTTTCATCACTTTGAGGTTGACGTGTTGGAGCTGGTGACGTGTGGTGGATATGTGGAGTCATCTAACACATCAGAACGGAATAAAGCAAACACAATCTGCAATATTAATCAAGTAATTATGTAAACGAGATAACAGCCTTCATCACTCACAAAAGAGTGCTCTTGTTATGCCATACACGCAGCTAATCGTTAAGCCCTCTCCATTGTGTTGGTTCACAAATATCTTCCTAAATCAGGGTTGAATAAATCATACTGGAGGCTAATTCGTTCAGAGTCATGTCTATACGCTTGAGAAAATCTTAAGGTTCAGCTCACTTATCAAGTCCCAGGGCGTCTATTCCCATAGCAATACACTGTGGCCTTTCCTTGAATTTTTAGAGCTCATATTGTCATTTAAAAACATCTTTATACTTTGATGTTTTCATTTCACATACAAAAATGATGCTTTGTCTATGGATCAAATGAAATGGTTTACACTCTTACTTACACACACACACACACACACACACACACACACACACACACACACACATGCAGAGAGGATTTAGGTCCATAACATTTACATTAGTGTCACCCTCAAGCAAGATAAGGTTCCAGAAGTTCAAATTAGAAAATAGCTTTGCCATGCATGACTGCTAATATTGTTTCATACAAAAGAGAACTCAGAGAGGTCAGCGTATTTTTTATTTAGAGCAATGCTGCTCCCTAGTGTGAGAATTAGGAACAAGCAGAAATTAAATATACAGAGCGTCACCACTAGGGGTCCCTGTTGAGCAGGAGACTATAAAACCACCTGTTCAAACATGGATGTTTTACAAGCGTACCTGAGATAAAGGCTATCACCCATATACTCCTCTTTTAATCTGTTTTACTAGGAAGGTTACATTGTTTCTGTGCCAGTAAAACCATACAGTGGTTTAAGCCTGCCCTACTAAAGTCAGAGGTTTAACAAAACCACTCTGGACTTATTTTCCATAGTGTTGAGGTGACAATATCTCAACCCAAACATTGTTTTCATACATATATATTCTGTGGTAAAAGGTTTTTGTTAACAACGTTTTCATTGACACCTCTTAGTGGTAAGATAAGCTGTTGAAGAAACTGTAACAACAAAGTAAAACCAATAACACTCCAAATAAACACTTAAAATAAAAACAAAATTGTCACATTAGACCTGGTCTGCAAGTCTAAATGTTGCCAGGATGCTACCTTTAAACAGTTAGTTGTTCCATTCTCCTTCCCTCTGTCTACTGTTCTATACGTGTCCAAGCACAGTTTTCCACTGCACTAAGCGCTGGGGATGGAAACGTTACCTAGGGAACCAGCCAGAGCAACGGAGTGTACATTCCTTTTAGAAGAAACCCACTGATGATTACTGACTGGAAGTAAGCTGCAGGTCACAGGTGACATCATTGCAAAACGTTTGAAATCTAAAACATTCACTCAATATTCACCCACCCACAGTCCCGTGTTATGCACTGATACACTTCCTGTAGGTCCCTTTGGATGCCACTATACAGCGGTATCAGAAACTGTTGAAAACATGGGTTTGTGGAGTTCACATGCTTGAATTCATTTTTTAGAATAACAATATTACAGTATATATATATATATATATGTTATGTTATGTTTTATCTAGAAAAACAAACTCAGGGGTACTGCTACATATGTGACTAGGAAAGCACAGGGCAATTTGTTCCTCCAAGCAGAAATGAAAGGGGTCATTTCTATTCTGTGGTGCGTGTAAAAAGTCCAAAACAAAGGCCACTTAAACTTGTAAGTCCCAAGTTCAGGGAGCTAGAACGACTTCCTCCTCATGTGAGGACTGTTCTTGCCCAGGCAGAGAGCAGCGCTACTGGGAGAGGCCTGGGTTGATGTGAGCAGAGAGCTGGAAGAGGCCTGGTCCACTCTGTATGAGATGGAGTTGTAAAAGACAGGGTTGGTGTGGCAGCCCGACTTTTCACAGTAAGACAGAGCGGGGCTCTCGTGAGTGTCCAAGCCACCGCACATGCAGGAAAGCAAGGCACTGAGCCTGCTGGCCTCCGGGTGCTTAGCAAGTTCTCTAGACTCAAGTGCGCCCATCCTGCGCTGCTCTCCTGGAGAGGGGAGCAGGTTGGTGCGACTGGTGCCCCCCTCCATGGGCAGGATCAGATTGCATCGACTGCTATGTCCACCCCCACCTTCCTTACTGCCAGCATCAGTAACCTCCGCGTCAGACTCCAACACCTCCCTGTCCCCTGGCCTATACTTCCGCTCCCCACAGCTCTTAGGCTGTGCTTCACGCTCCTCTTCCCCAGCCACGGGCCTCCTCTGAGGCTGCTCAACACTGACAGTAAGGAACCTCAGGACCACCAGGTTGAGGAAAGCACCGATGACTGTCAGCCCCACCAGGATGTACATGAAGCTGAAGGCCACGTAGGGTGTTCGTCTCTGGAGAGCCTCCTTGTTCTGCAGGGCCACAAAGTCCCCGAAGCCGATGGTGGTGAGCGTGATGAAACAATAGTAGTAGGCATTGAAGAAGGTCCAATCCTCAAAGTGGGCGAAGGCTGCGGCTCCCACACACAGGGTGCTCATGCAGGAAAGGAGACCCACCAGGACCATGTTCCCCATGGACACTTCAGTATTCCGTAAACCCAGGCACTGCTTGGCCCTGCGCAGGAGGTAGCGGACAAAAGTGTTCATCCTCTCGCCCAGGCTCTGGAACATGACCAATGTCAGAGGAATGCCCAAAACAGCGTAAAACATACAGAAGGCCTTGCCAGCATCTGTGCGTGGAGCAGCATGGCCGTAACCTACAAAGTCACAGTAGGCTACAGGTCACATAATGTACTACTACTTTGCACAGTTAAATTATAAAACACAAATAAACACACAGCGACACACACTCGCACAAAGACAGGCACAGACCCAGAAAACACACACACACACACACACACACACACACACACGCACATATGCACACTTTCACGTATGATTGCTGGTTGCCCAGTTCTACTCAGCAAACAAGGCAATGGAAAAGGCGCAAAGCTACTTGCCAATCGTTGTGATAACAGTGATGGCAAAGTAAAAAGATCCCGCGAATTTCCACTGTCTTCCGGCGCGATGCGGCTCCGACTGAAGCACAAGTCTCTCTATCTCTCTGTAGTCACCGTCCGTGAAGCCGTGCTTCTTCTTCAGCTCGTTAAGCTTCTGTTCCAGGAGCTTCTTCCTCGAACTCTCGCTTTCAGACTCCAGTGCGTCAAACACCGCGGCTCCTATGAGCAGGTAGGAAACCATGGAGATGATGAGAGAAAGAGTCCGAACGTTCTGCGTCTTCATCCTCACTCCTTCAACTGGGGTGAAGGCAGGGTGCTGGTCGGGGTGAAGGCAGGGTGCTGGTCGGGGTGAAGGCAGGGTGCTGCTCGGGGTGCTGGTCGGGGTGAAGGCAGGGTGCTGGTCGGGGTGAAGGCAGGGTGCTGGTCGGGGTGCTGCTCAGGGTGCTGGTCGGGGTGCTGCTCGGGGTGCAGCTCAGGGTGCTGGTCAGGGTTCTGCTCAGGGTGCTGCTCAGGGTGCTACTCCGAGGAAAACACGCTCAGGTGGACGCGCTGCTCGCCACACTAATACCAGGTCAAGAGGACATGGGAACCTCCTCCGTCGGCTTCATTCATTCAGAGTGAGCTGAAGTGATCCGTCTCGGGGTTACAGCATAATCCTGTGACTACTTGTTGAAATTGTAGCCGACCTCTTGTCCTGTTTATAAAGAAAAAGCGTTCCGTGTGATCAAGTCAAGTCGTGGTGTCTATAGACAAGTTAGTTCAACTAGAAGCACGTTGGCTTTACGCGGAGATGCTCACCTGACGCAACAAATACAATCTCATCCCACAACACGCCCCCACTCCCCCCACCTGACACGCACAGACACAAACACGCAGACATACGCACAGCGATGGGCACAAACACAGAAACACATAAACATAGGCGACATACACGGGTGCACAACACACACAGACACACGAAACCAAATAAGACGAAATAATGACGAAAATAGGCCTAAGTGTCAATTAAGAGGCGCTATTGAGAGTAATCAAACCTGTAACTTGTGCCAGAAATTGGATCAGCTTGTGGAGTGAGTGTTTCTCACTAAGTGTGCATTTCATATACACAGCCAGTGTTGCAGAACTGCGGTTGTGCACTGTCCATAGTACTGAAGTGGGCTTAGTTTTCACACCAACATATTTTGGGAACTCATAGACTAAACACTATTGGCTAAACCCAAATCAAGATGCTCAGACTCATTATGACAGAACCTTCACCAGTGTCTTGGTGGTATGGCCACAAAATCTGGTCAAAGTCATCTCCCGTGTCTATTTTTCAGCTAAATGAATTTGTAAATTAAATTAAAATTCAAAATTGTGTGTGTGTGTATGTTTGTGTGTGTCAGAGAGAGACAGAGAGGGGCTGCCACAGCAGAAACAGCTGGCCTTTCCATACTATACTCTTTTGATTACTTTGCCCTGTGAAGCATTCATGTGCAGAGTATTCACAGTACGCTTGGGTAATGTATTACTCTGAGCCACCAAGCATTGGCTGGTGGCAGGATTGACCTTTATCGAGCACACTTAGTTGCTGAGTGATCAACCGAGATTTCATCATTAACTAAGTC
>OMKK01085524.1:0-11626 GCA_900302305.1 Polymixia japonica
ACGGAATGCTAAAACCTATCCAGCCTTTTCCTAATACCATTAAGAGAACAGGGAGAGAACAAGATGGATGCTTTAATCCTGGCGGACCGCAGAACACAAAAGGAGCCCCGTGCCCCGCAGTCAGACATTAGCCGCGATATTCGCTACCGTGCGACAATATGCTTCCAGCCGGGAGACTGCCCTGTCGCTGCCTGACAGAAAGCTACAATAACAGGACCGCATTCCCTGTAAAGCCCCTTGCATGCACTACAGCACAGCCCCGCAATGACTCGTGTGTAATAGCAAAGGCAACATTAAGGAAACATTTTCGCAGATTACTGTGCGGCAGGCCTACAGTATAGCTCAAGGACAAGGTTGTTAATGTTATTTAATGAACTGATTATAGATAGATAATGGATTTCACTCCGTGATTTTACAACAGGTTTCATGTAACAGCAGCCATCTACAGCTCTTAGATTCTTGATGGAATTATAAATGGGTAGTTGTTACGCTGTGCAAGCTAGCTCTCGGACCTGGTCTAGTCTGACCTGTACTTCACTGAGTCTACCCGTATGTGTTTGCCGGGGTTGTTTTCCGTACTAAAAGCAACACGTTGCTCATTACTCGTTGCGCATGATGTAATCATTTCTCCACGAGAGCAGTAGTTTGCTAAAACAACTCATTCCCATAACTCGTCGTTCCTCCACCAAAATGTACGATTGAACCCCGTCTTATCTTTACTGTTACTGTTATTGGGGAAAAGTAATGAGCTCCAGTAACATATTACTCACACTAAGTAACACATTAGCATCTCACACTGCCGTTCACCGTACCTCCCTGTAGCCCAACGACAATAACAATGGCCGCCCGCTGCTGCAGTCTCATGGCGATGCGGAGGTATATGGGGCCAGATGGGGCCAGATGGGGCCATTAGCTTAACACCGTGAGCTCAGAATCCCGGCAGAGGTGCAGGAACGCATGTCCAATCGGACATAATGGCGACGCAGACGAACGGGATCCGGGAGAACTTCCTGCAGTGGCAAATTCCTGTTTTTTTGGGGGGTTTTTTCTCTCCCTGCCCATTTTCTGCCGTGTCAAACGGAGGTGGTTGAGCTGAGGTGAGAGCGCCGACATGCCAGCCCCAGTCCATTATTTCTGGCCGGCTCTGGCACAAACTAATCCTCTCATTTGGGAGGTCAGCGCCAATCATTATACAGAGGGGGTGCCATTACAGTATACACTCCAGTGAGCTGATTTCCCCTCGAACATAAATATATGACTCAAGGGAACCGCTCTCCTCCTGCCTCTCTCACTCTTACCGGCTCTCTAATTTATCCTCCCCTTCCCCCCCTCCCCCAAGCAAATCTCTTTCTCTTTCGCGGCGTGGCTCACGAGGTAAGAGCGGGTCGTCTAGCAATCGGAAGGGTTCCCGGTTCGACTCCTCCGGAGAGCGCGTCGAAGCGTCCTCGAGCGAGACGCCGAACCCCCGACCGCTCCCGGCGAGCGGGTTGGCGCCTTTCGCGCGGCGGCCTCTGCCGTCGGCGTGTGAACGTGTGTGTGTGTGTGTGTGTGTGTGAACGGGTGAACATGAGGCGTGCGGTGCAAAGCGCTTCGAGCGGTCGGTAGACTAGAAAAGCGCCGTATAAACGCAGTCCGTTCATTTACCGTCCTGTCTCAACTGTTCCCGCTAGTCTCAAAACTGGCCGAGGCTCTTCTCTTTTTTTAATCTCTTTGTTTTCTCAGACTCTTCCACACATTCAGTTCACATCCCTCTTTTCTCATCCTCTGCGGGGTTTTGTTTTGGTCCAGGGTGTCCAGAGCGGCGTGATAATTACATTTGCAGAGAACACACGAGGAGGAACAATTAGCTCAGTCGGCAGAATGTGGACGTAGAGTACAGTAGGATAAACAGAGAGAGAGAGGGGAAGGGGCCCGGCGGGCAGACGAGCGTGTGCTCTACATCACGGGGGCGAAGAGAAACACGCAGCCCGCAAAACACACACCGACTTCGGTTCCCACCGCCCTCGGACGCTTCCGCGTCGGAAGTCATTGTCCGTCCCCATCATCCCGTCTTGGTTACAACAATTGCTGGCTAAAAAAACAACAAAAACAAACCCCAATGCATGACTCGTCCCTGCATGTTTTCCATTGCGATGACTAAGTATTCTGTCGCGTTTACCTTTAATTTACTCACGTTTATTCAGGATTCAAAAAAATAATAATACCACTCCGCAAGAAAAACTAGCTAGCTGTACATAAACAGGGGAGAATGTGTGGTGGTGTGTGTGTGTGTGTGTGTGGGGAATCCTCGGTTGATTGATCTGTAAACAATCGTGAATATATTTTCCATCGACTTTGGTTTAATTGTGAGATAAAAACCTGCTCATTAGTGGAAGTGGCGGCTGCAGATACTCCATCCCTCCCTCCAGTCACTGTCACAGATGGGATGGCAGCCTGGGCCGAACCAGGCAGTAATAACAGCCCCCCGGTCCCCCTTCCCGCTGTTATATAAGTGCAACAATTCATGACTCTGCTGAATTTATGAATACGTTAAAAGGGGCAAAACAACAGAGAGCTGCTCTTCTAAGGAAAATATTTTTTATCCAAAAAAAAAAAATTTAAAAAATAAAAGAATATTCTTCCTCTGTGGAGCTGACATGGGCAACGACGGACCATAAATACTTCATAAATACCAATTACCTCCAGAATCTGGAGTGAAGAAAAGAGCAGCTATTTCGACCAATTATGAGGCTCCTCTCTCAAAGGGCGGAGGGAGATGACTCTTCCCTTTCATGCCAACCGCTGAAAGGAGGAACATCTGTGATGTCACAGGGCCTCAATAATGTTTCCTTCCTTCATGTCAGGGATGAAAGGCCCAACGTGTCCTTTGAGTAAAGCCCCCAGAGGACTTAACATGCATCAATAACATTTCCATCCTTGAAGACATTTGAGGGGACTACACACAACCTTCCCACAGACTTTGACTCTTTACTCTCTCTGGGGTTTTTTTTGTGGTTTTTTTCCCTTCTCGCCATTCTCAAAGGTCCTTCTTCACCAAGCAGAGGGAGAGAGAGAAAGGAGGAGGACAAAACGGAGAGAGCGAGAGAGTCAGACACCACACTGCGGTGCATGTCGCTGGCTGAAAATAGGGCACCTGCCTCTAGAAAGAGCCATCATTCTTCATGCGGCCAGACCTGTCGTCGTTTCCAACCTGCCAAGGCACACGGGGCTTAACACACTTACCTCTTAGGATTTGCTGCACTTGAAGGTGGCAACAATTCCCTCGGCCAGTGAAGGAGGAAGCTCCGCACGGCCACAAGTTCAACAGAAGGAAACAATCCCAACTTTTGTCCCGCAAACCGTCGGTCCCCCCAAACTGCGCTTTCCACGTCACCTTCTCGTCCTTAAGCTGTCGTGATAAGACAAACTGGGACCGACTCAAACCTGGAATCGTCAATTGACAGCTGTTGCTCTAAGTGCTCCCAGTGTTCAAATTAAACGTGTGACATTCAGCTACAAAGCAGCGATTATGGATAAAAGGTTAGCCACCCCGTTGCAAGATATTGCTACTGCCTGGGCCCCTTGAAATGAAACTGAGCCCCCGCCAGCTGAGCGGACGATAAATGAGAGTAGTGGGGACAAAGGAAGTATTATTTGCGCAAACTAATAAAAAGAGGTACATCCTCAGACACACGCTGCGCACCCTCTGCAGCGCCGGGAAACAGGCAGAGGTGTGAGCAAAGTGTCCTTCACACTTGGCATCCTAATGTGATAAAGCATCAGAGTGAGTGACTTTGTGGTTCTGTGTGTGTGTGTGTGTGCGTGTGCCTGAGTGTATTATTGGCACTCAGCTGACTCTCTACGATAAGTGCCCCTTCACTTTTGCTATCGGTGAGAATGGATTCTTCCCCAGTAACTGCAACAAGACTTGGGATATTCTATCCAGAATTCGGGGCACTCGGCTTTGAAAATGAGGCGACGGGGGTCAGAGTTGCACGACGGCTCTTCAAACCTGGCTGATAGAGAGTCCTGATGAAGGCTAAGAGGTTGTTAGCTCCAGGACCTGATAGGTCCTTAATAAAGGTTCCAAACTGTGTTGTTACTTTGAATAAGGCTAATGAGCATATTGGCGTTATGTCCCCAAGTCAAAATAGCATAGTTTTGAGACATTCTGTTTTTTATAGCCCCATAATTTGGGGTAACCTGACTGGTTTGTTACACAGAACCATCTGGGAAGTCTTCACTGGAAACAGTTTGGAAAAGGGTAGGCACTTTGAAAAAATACTTGGCAGGTGATTGGATGAACCATCTGTCTATCACCGTCTATCACGGCTAAACCACGGGCTAAACCACGGCCGTCGCTGCCGGTAGTTCCTCGTAGGACGCTGATTGGTCCGGGTTGGTCGGGTTGGGCCACAATCGCATTTACTTGAAGCCTGACAAGATGGATTCTCGTGATCTCACGAATCCAGCTGCCTCGCAAGGTAAAATTTAGGATTTACTCTCTCTGTAATAAACACAGAGAGACTGGAAACACACAGTTTCCAGTGTGTGTATGTGTGGACCCGGACCGAGTGACGGTTCTATCCAGACCCGTGACCAATTTCTGATGAATTAATGAGAATAAATAATAATGTTCATGGAGCGGTCGTGGCTAGAGACAGCGGGTCCAGCTAATCCAGTTAATAGCTTCACTCAACTGAGCCAATCAAATGATTGTTTACCCTGTGTGGCCAGTTCGCTAGAGAGAGCAAGAGAGAGTGAGGAAAGGAAAGGAAAGTTGATGCAGAAAACTGAATGGACGGACCAAATCCTACTTTGAAAATTGACAATAAATATTGTTGAAACGATATGAAAATGTACGTTGTTGATTTTATTTGATGGACATAGCGGTAGACTATAAGACGCAATTTAGACTTTTATGAGGTTCGGACCTTTGCTGGGAGGAACTTTTAGTAACTGGACCTCATTGGGTTCTAGGTCATTCACTGTCCCGTACTGTATTATTTCCCTGTAAATAGTATGCAATTCACGTAAGCTGCAGGGGTGATGTAGTCTCTCTCTCTCTCTCTCTCTAACGTATACTCTAGCCTCTCTCTCTCTCTCTAATGTATACTCTAGCCTCTCTCTCTCTCTCTAATGTATACTCTAGCCTCTCTCTCTCTCTCTAATGTATACTCTAGCCTCTCTCTCTCTCTCTAATGTATACTCTAGCCTCTCTCTCTCTCTCTCTCTAATGTATACTCTAGCCTCTCTCTCTCTCTCTCTAATGTATACTCTAGCCTCTCTCTCTCTCTCTCTAATGTATACTCTAGCCTCTCTCTCTCTCTCTCTAATGTATACTCTAGCCTCTCTCTCTCTCTCTCTCTCTAATGTATACTCTAGCCTACTCTCTCACTCTCTCTCAGGTACTGAAATTTGGCACCGACTGATTTAATGTGAATCGGTACTCAGTAGTACCGACGTAATTCAGTCAGTACCCTTAAAAGTACAGAGTTCAGTACCCAACCCTATAAATAACCACTCCAAATAATAAAAAAAAAAAGCGACCAGATAAGAAAAAAAACAAACGTTTTGAGCCGGACTGAGTGACGGACCGATACAGCAGAAATGGACAGAGCGCACAATTGAGCTATATAGGAGCTAGTTAGCTTAACATCAGGGACTCAACACCATCTGATTAATGTCCCAGTTTTCTCGCCTCATCTGTGGATTTACTGGACATTTTGGTTAAAGTTGCTCTGGCCCTTGGCCAAGCAGTGAGACAGAGAACGTGTCGGGGCTCTGGTGCGCCTCAGGGAGAGAAGATTACACACGCCTCTACCAGGAACACTCCTCTCAAATGTCCGCTCACTGTGCAACAAAATGGACGAATTGCGTCTTCTTGTCAGGACAAATGGAGACTTTTCTCTCTTCTGTTTTGTGTTTTACGGAGTCGCGGCTGTGTGAATCCACACCGGACTCCGCCGCGCCGCTGCCCGGCTTCCAGCTCTTATGACTCGAAACCGTCACGCGAAATTTTTGTTGCTATAAAAATCAAGGCTGATGAAACGGTGTGAAAGTGATTTTACAAACTTGTTCCCCTGACCTGGAATCATTTTTCATCACCCGTAGACCTTTTTACTCTTCCCTGTGAATTCGCTTCCTTCATATTGGCTGCCGTTTACATCCCCCGGCAGGCCCAGTTATTGTCCTCGGGGACTTCCAACAAGGGCAACTTAACCCACAAATTCCCCAAATATAAACAGTTAATTAAATGCCCGACCAGGGAGGAGAGGACTTTGGATCATTGTTACAGCACCATCAGCAGAGCTTATCACACAGTCCCACGCGCAGGTCTGGGACTACCTGACCACGCTCTCATTCATCTGATCCCAGCATGCAGGCAGAAACTAAAACTTTCGTGCGGAAATATAAGAATTGGAGCAGCAGCGAAGCAGTGGAGGAACTACGTGATTGCCTGGACAACACAGATTGGGACATTTTTAGGACTGCTTCCAACAGCCCGGACGAATACACAGAGGCTAATACATCAGCTTCTGTGAGGACAGCTGTATCCCAACACGCACCGGGGTGAGTTATAACAATGACAAACCCTGGTTCACAGCAAGACTCGGACAGCTTCGTTGGGAGGAGAGGGCTTTCAAGAGTGGAGACAGGTACAGGTTTAGACTGGCTAAGTACATGTTTGGCAAGGCGGACGCTGCCTCCCCCTCTACACTGAAGCACTGTGCAGACCGGCTGTCTCCAGTGTTCATGGAAATCTTTAACGCCTCACTGGTTGAATGCATGGTACCGGGCCTGCTTCGAAACATCTACCATCATCCCCGTTTTCAAAAAGCCGAGGATCACGGGCCTTAAAGGTTTCATATTTTGCTTATTTCAGGTCTTGTTTTATGTATGTTCATCCTGGGGCTCCATTAGAGTAGCTTTGCATGATTTATAGTTCAAAAAAGTCTTTATTTACCTTATACTGGCCCTTTATGCAGCCCCTCTGTTCAGCCTCTGTCTGAAACAAGCTGTATTAGCTCCTGTCTCTTTAAGGCCCCCCTCCTTATAAGCCCACTTTCTTCTGATTGGCCAACACCCGCTTGCAGGTGTGGAAAGTGAAAGTAAACTGTAAACCTAAGTAACATAATTTTGTTCTTGATTGGAAATTGGCAACTTCTCAAACTCAACTGTACATGTTCGAGCCCGAATCTGATTTGGAATATGAGAGTGGACCGCACGAACATCTGCAGCAACAAAGATTACAGCAGGACGTCTCTGTTTGGTGTACATGTGGGAAATGCACTAAAATACTGACTTAAGTGGACAACGTCTGCTGTCAGGCAATAACAATGGTAACATAACTACTAAAATGATATTCTGCTGTTGCCAAATGACTGTATAGCATCTCTCTGCACTGTTGGTTATAGTTGATTGCTTATTACTTGAAAAAAAAAAGAATTGTAAAAAAAAAAAAAAAGTGCAAATTGCATCATCTTTCCCTCATTATCTTTGACCACAGAACTTTTGTCACTGCCTGGAACAGATGACCATATAAAGAAATCTGTCCTGAGTTGACATCAACTCGTACAGAAAGTAGAAAATGTTTTTTTTTTTTAACCTAGCGTTCAGACCAGTCTGAGCTTTTTACTCACAGGGATTACTTTATCATTCATTTAGCTCATTATTTGACACGGACACATTTAATATGAACATATACGACATTGTAATATTATTTATGTGTCAGAAAAGAAGGAAAAGCATAATATGTCCCCTTTAATGACTACAGACCAGTCCCCTGACCTCTGACCTCTGTGGTAATGAAGAGCGCTTCATGCTGACCCACCTCAAGGCCATCACCAACCCCCTCCTCAACCCACTGCGGTTCACCTACTGAGCCGACAGGTCTGCAGACCACGCAGTCAACATGAGACTCCAGACTCGGCTGCAACCTGCCGTCTCTCCCGGACCTGTACCGCTCCAGGACCAGGAGGAGAGCTGGGAAGATCACCGCTGATCATTCCCATCCTGGTCGCCACCGCTTCCAAAGACATCCATCCGGCAAACGGCTCCGGTCTATTAAGACCAAAACCTTGCACCACCTGAACAGTTTTTTCCCCTTGAACACATCGTCAAGTCATTTTTCCTCAATATGCAAGAGCTTTTTCTCATTACGAGAAAATGTGTTGACAAAAAGCACATGAGCAGCTGTTCCGTTGACTGTATAAGCAACACAAATCTTACCCTACATTTACAGAATTCATTAAAAACATTATGTAGCAAAAAGGACAAAAATGAGATACATTATAGGTAGTTGAGCGCATAGAGTGCTTTCCTACAAAGGACAGAAACCATGCCATGATGAAAACCTTTCACCATTATGGTTTTACAATCACCAGCTGGTTTTAGTCCCCTCTAAATCCGACCTAATTGCTTGTCCTAACTGCAATGAATTTAACGGCTGTTGCCCACTGCCGCCGGATCTTTTACGTTGCAACAGACATTTGTCTCGCTCTAACAAAGCTCTGTCTCCATCGTAACTTATGTGTCAGGACACCACAGAGGACTCAAGTCCGGACAGATCAGGCGACAGACGGGAGTTGAGTAAAATGCAGTCTTTACTTCCAAACTCCAATGAGCGGAGTGCAGTTAAAAGCCAGGAGGTCAGTCATACGTACAGACAGGGGCGAGCCAATTGCGTGATCCGATAAACAGGCAAAAACCTTCAGGCGAGGTAGCAGGCAACCAAACAGGCAAAAAGGGCAATAACAAAACTGGCAGAGGTCATACACAAAAATGGATAACAGTTACAGGTGGGAACAAAACAGGTAAACAACTGAGACCATCTGGCAAATGACTAGTGGAAACTGACCGGTATATCAACTGCAAGGCTAATGAGGAAAACGGGCAACAGGTGAGTAACCGAGCAGGCTGGTAAGCACTTGATTGGCTGATGAGTACTGATAGGTGGAGTGCAGGTGGGTGTGAACAGATGAATGGAGAGAAAACACACAGACATGATAGGTGGATAAGACAGGAGGCTGGACTATGGGGCAGGATTCCTGACATTTTGTTGTCCAGGATACAATTGCGCGATAAAACAAATGCCGTCAGGCATTTATGCCATAAATCGATATAGCTCTTTAAAAAGGGCAAAGAGAATTGCGCGTTTAGTGGGAATTGATTAAAGATTTTGTTCAAGTCTACCTGGTCATCCAGCGATTTAGCTTGGTAGCGTTGCCCTCGTAAGGTAGCCGTAATTGAAAACCTCGTACTGTAGGTACTCGGTTTGGGGGCAGCAGCCAAGAGGAGCAACGCTGGCGTTCACAGCTGCCGCCAATCAAGGCTGTCCACACAGACTGTTGTACACCTGCCATTCTGGCATATTCCGCAGGCTGCTCTAATTCAATTTAGCACTCAATCCCATTTCAGTGCCTGTCACACTTTCCCCTAGCAGAGGCAGTTGCATCAAAAAAAAAAAAAAAAAAAAAAAAAAAAAAAAACCTCAGTATGTACTGGGAGATATGACGCTTTTGTGTTCAAGCGAGCGCGTGAACGAGAACGAGAACGTCTCCGTGTCGCCGGGGTTAAAAAGAAAGAATGAAAGGAAGAAAAAAAAAAAAAAAAATCATAATATTATAACGCATCTATTGAAAGAGGGCTTGGTCTCATTAGAGAGTAGATTAGACGGAAAAAAGTCAATATCAAACAGCTTTGGATTTAAAACCCTACTTACAAAGGTATTAAGATGCCGAGGAGTGATAAAACCATATGATTCCTGCTTCTTTTGTTTAAGGAGGGGGAAAAAAAGAGGAGGTGGCTAATGTAATTAGAGGAAGGACTTCAAGTGGGATTTTGGAGGCCACCGCAATTAGCTTGCGGATGTACGGCAAACGAGTCGAGTGAAGTGATATGTTTTATTTCACTGCAGTTCGCCGATCGGCTGCCTCTGTGATGCAACGCTAACGATCGTTCCTTAAAGCTCAAGTTCAGCATCAATTCCACATGCGAGTAGTTCAGCATCGCTCCCGCATCCACGTGCTTCTCCGGGTTTTTGGTCAGGAGTTGATTGAGACAGGTGTTGCAAATTAGTTGATTAATCAGCCATGGTGGAAAACAGGTGTGTGTTGTTTTTTCCTCCTCATTCCTCTGCTACTTGGATTTCACGGGAAAAGCCCAGGGAGCCGCGCCCGCGGGTTTTAGCGTGCCCGCAGTCGTCAAAAGGGACTATCCGCGTTCCTCCGAACGGGAGGGGAGGAAGTTCCTCCCTCATTGGGGATCGCCGCGGTCGCGAGTCGAGTCGGACGGTTCTCGAGAATCTCGCCCCGCAACAATTGAATCCCGGGAGATTCAGCGCTTTTGCTCATCTGTCATCTTGACATCGCGCGATGCCGAGGGGAGGAAGATGAGTCAATAGTGAGAACGCAATGTAAGGGCACCCCAAAGTCAGCATCGACCTCATCTCTGACATAGCACATTTGGAGATGTCCTTATCACAAAACCGCACGCGTCAGTGTGTATATATTATATATATATATATAGTAAATATAGACTATGTTTCCTGCAGTCTGTAAGGAACACACATCATGTTCCAGCTCTGTTCATTGAACATGTTTCTGACGTTGAAAACCTGTCGATATGAACCCGACTGTATGCTAGCAGTGTTTTACCATCATGCATGTCAGACGGCATTTTGATTGACCTGCAAATCAAGGCGTTTTCACTACACTAATTAAACACTGACGAAAATAATTTTCAGATTCAGGGTACTGAACCAGCTGACTGACTAACTGTGGGGTTATTTTTCAACGCGCGGTACAACTAATCCATATTAATCGGACATGACAGCGGGAAATCCTCCAAAATCGATGTCTGTGATTGATCGCTTTCCAAATGGTGCCGCCGCAGCTAGTCTTCCCCAGAAAAAGACCACCGAAGTTTCAAAATCATTTAGTCTCGCGTATAAATACTGCGTATACGAAAAAGCTTCTGCATGAATGATTAAGTGGCCCTTTTTTTTTTTTTATAAAAAAAAAGCCATCGTGGACGTACTCGTGGCTTTTTGAGTAACGCCTCGTCCTTACTGAAGAGTGAAATTCACCGCATCGCCATGTCACAGCGAACCGAGACCTGTGTGTGCTCTGGCTGGGATTGTGTTCCCACTGAAACAATCTTTCATTTTCTGATTCCTTGGCAGACACCTATGCTCCCTGGCCGGCTGATCGAATCATCGCCTTCGCAGGGTGGAATCATTCACCGGGTTCGGCATCAGTCATGGAGGAGTCCTGGGAGAAAGACAGAAAGCGACACGCGCTTCCTCCAGTGTAGGTTGGCATTTCAAAGCCTTCCTGCAGGTCTCAATCAGACACCTGTCACATCTGTTTCCCTGTTTCCTGTTCTCCCAGGTGTGGCGATAAAAAGCAGGCATTTACAATTGGCATTTCATATTTTCATCAACTATATTTACAGTTGATGAAATAACCTGCCCCCCTCCCCCGCCCCCAACAACCAAATCCCTTTTCTTGGTAAAGAATACAAATACGTGCACACACACACACACACACGCACACACGCACACACACGCACAAAACGCAATCCTGCTTCTGCTGCTATCAAAGCTATCAATCAGCTGTGGCCTGAGGCAAAAAAAAAAAAAAAA